>OZ010576.1:132177602-132185102 GCA_963932145.1 Acanthosepion lycidas
ATTCCTTCCACCGTAATTGTCAAATTAAGGGTAAATTCAATTTGCGAATGTTGTTAATAAATATTTATACGTATTTATTAGAATAACAATACATTTGAAATATAAATCTTGCGACATTGCTTATGAATGAATTTACCGATGCATTTGTTGGTAAAGTTGACAGACAGGAGGGCGGGAATAGGAAATTAAACAAACGCAATACATATCCTTTATGTCGATTTTCAAATAAATATCTACATTCAAACAAAAGAAAGTTATTCGTTATGCGCGTAAGCTATCGCCCATATTTGTTTAAGTTTGATCGTATCGGGTACTGGAATCGGGTAATCCCTTAAAATATTTTCCTATTGAACAAACGTCACCGTTTCGACCATAGGGAGTTGATCGCTTAAGCGAATAGCGTGAAAAAATGTTTGAACACATTGAAAATGGTCACAATTCTAATGGGATTTTATAGGCGTTAGGAGAGAGTGAGCAAAGCAGACGCAAGTTGAATGATATGCTTCCGGTGTCTAGACTAAGCGTGTACTGAACTTTGATTGTGAACGGTAACGCGAAACAAGGATAAACATTTGACCGTTGAAGACGGTTAGTAGGCTTCCAGTTTTTGTTTCCTAACGTCCTTGTTTGCAATAACTTCCTCCATACATCCTGTCATCAGCACAACATTTGCTGCATATACAATACCATCATCACCGCTCTATTTGTGCTGTTCTCAACAATGTAGACAAAGGAACCGAAAACTGTTGGCGTTAGAAAACGTCACTTATTATTTGTCATTAATTGATGTTTATCTTGCAACCAGCACTAACAAGAGGGTGAGTTTGCAGAATTTGCTTTCAAGTAGTCAAAATTACTTTACCACTAATAATAATGGTAATATTAGCCGTTTCCGTATAAGGAAATATTTAGCATTCATTAACCGAGCAACCAGTACCTCTTTGGGTAGAAATGTTTTTTTTTTTTTTTTTAAATCTTTCTTTTAAAATAATTTTGTAGAAAACAGGTATTTTCAGGTCCTGTAGTTGCTATCGTTCTTTCCAGTACTGATGGGTGTTTCCTACCTAACCTTATATTCGATGTCGTGTGGAAGGTTAATATCTTGATTATGTCATTATTTTCTCTTCCAGTTAAATTTTCTATCCTTTTTTTAGTTATTTATCTTGTTGGTAGTATTCTAGTGATGGGTTTTCTGTTATTTGGTACAATTCTTTCTTTGTGATACAGTAGGGTCAGTTCACCGTATTCAATAAATGATGAGCTTTTCCAAGACTCTAAGGTAGATACCTTAAAAAATTCGGTATACCTAATGTCTAAATGTATTTTACATAAAGGAAAAATCCTTTTCGAAGCTTTCCCCCAGCTTCAATTGAAGGCTAATAGATTAAATTTTCTAATTCCAGAAAAAGATACTGAGGAGTATTTCAAATAGACATTTGAATGATTTTTAGTCGATTCTTCCAAAAAATCAATCGAATCGGCCATTTTAAACTCTTTTAGGGAAATGTAGACAAAACTTTTTTTTATCATTTTTGAAAATCCAGCCAATATACGATATACATTTCTGAAACGTTACTTTCATAAAAGTAGCATATTTAAAGTTGATTTAATCTATTTTGAAACAAATATCACTTACTTATAGCATAAAATTTTCTAAAGAAACATTTCTTGATCTCGGTGTATTGTTATTTCCATGTCTTCATCGATAATTTGATGGCTGAATGTGTTGACAGGTTTAACATCGTGCATCAAAATTGACATAACGGTTGTTTTGTTTCTTATAATAATTTAAAATACTATAAAAATTACTTACATTATAGAATTACCTCTATACTGATATTTCAGTATTTAATAGCTAAGATAATGATAAATAATTTTATTAATTATTAATATTAGATTAAGTTATTACATTTTTAATTTAATAACTGAGATAATAATTAATAAAATCATCATTTGTCTATATTTCTGAGATGAAGTATTATGTACATTATTTATATTATTCAGACTATTGTCCTCATCTTTGTTGCTTATTACAAAGTTTCGGCCGTTGTATGCTCCGGTCTTCTTCAGGTGGTTGGAATGCCGAACTGAACCCTTTATTTCGCTGTCTGGGGTAAACTGTTCTCGTTGCACGTGCCATGTTTTTAATGGATGTCAGTTATCAGTTATCTTCTGTTAATTTCCCTCTGAAAGTTCTCCACTGCCTTAACCGGGTATTGAACTCACACGCTTTGGGTCCTGTCACTGGATCTAACCAACGCCTTTATCCACTGTGCCAAGTGTCATTGAGGGTTCAGTTCGACATTCCAACCACCTAAAGAAGGCCAGAGCGTATATCGGCCGAAACGTTGTAATAAATATGGCGACAAAGATGAGGGCAATGATCCAAGTAATGTAAATAATGTACATAATACCTCATCTCAGAAATATAGATAGAGCCTGAAGAGTTGTTGTAATCTCTGTAAAACTTGGAATCCAAACTGGATAAGTTTTATTTTATTTATTACTATTTCTCTCTTGATATATTTACCACTCACAATGTCAATTTTTTCCTTTTTTCAATTTTCCTGTGTTTAATTACGGGACATTCAATAACATGGGCTTCACAATTATTAAAGATGTATCACGGTTTCGTTTGTCATTTGTCTTACCATATCTGCCGTTACTGAAATAAGCAGCACTTCAATCACACAGCACTTTTTAAAAGTTGCTTTAAATATAGTACTAGATTGGAAATTAGGTATTATCATTTTACTGCTGATATTGCTATATGTAATCGAATGTTCTTTTCTAAAAGTTTTTCCTCTCGCACTTCTCACTTGTGAAAATTTGTTTCGGTTTTTTGCTTTCCTACCAACTACAATCTCCAGAAAAATTAAATGCAACGTCAATCGTCAACTTCATTTACCTTGGATCCCGTTCTCTTATTGTCCTCTATCCTATATAACGTTTTCTCATTTTCACAGTCAGTAACACCTCACGTCTTAGTAGCATTATCGCCTTGCTTGGTGTGAATAGAAACAAACACAGATAATCACTGTCAGTGAAAAATGCCTGTAAATGTAGTTCTGTCTTAATATCTGGTATCTGGAGTCATCGTTATTTACCTGCAGAATATTATCCTCATTCTTGTTGTTATTATCACAATATTTTGGCGGTTGTGTCATGTTGTCTTCATAAATTACTTGTTAACACTCAATTGGATAATGGATTAAAGCGATGGTCCGTGAATTTCTTGATATAGTAATTGTGAGTTCAATTACTGGGTCGGGCAAGACTGGTTTGAAATCATTGGAAAAATGGCCAGCAATAACTGATCAGTATTAAAAGAGAACACAACGAGATATACCAAAATATTTTAAGCGGAACAAGAACAATCCACCCCTGAAAGTTATCTCTAAACACCTGATTAAGACTGGATTACACAAGAGCCGAAACGTTGTGATAGCAACAGTAAAGATGATGACAAGAGTCTCAGTCAATCATGTGCCGTGCGTCAGACAAACTTAGCCGGTCATGTATCTTTCGATACATGACAGACGAGGCTGATTTTTCCCCGCAATAGGTTGACATTTTTTCTGCAACAGACCAGTTGCCACCCAAAACTATAGAACCCTTTTCTTCTCCCACTAGCCATAGCTCGGGGGAGAAGAAAAGGATTCAAAACTTTTCCAAGGGTATTAGCACGTAAATGAATGTAATGGATTCGACTGGAATTCGAACTCGGATCTACAGACTCTTCAATACTAGCCGCTATATATTACTCCACCATACCCCCAGTCTATATGTATGTATAATAACCAGAACAAAATATATGGTTAATTAAATAAGAGACTTCAAAATAACAACCTAAATCGACAAGTAGTGATGAAACTCTTCTGTGTTTTCGGTGGGATTTAAATAGAATTCTTGATTGTGATTTGTCAGAACCAGTTAATTCGCAATTTCGTAACGCATTTCAAGGAAGCTTTAAAGGAAAAACGTCTTTGAATTCGAATTAGACGGGTAGATTTGCTATTTGCAAACACGATCCGAACACGGCGCAATAAACAATCAGGGTATTGATAGAAGAGTTTTTTCCATGTGTATAGTATTCTATTGGTCTCTCACGTCCAGATTCACCTGTTTCATGACATAGAGCACGCTTTGTTTTGACAGTAATTTCAACACTTTCCAGATATCGAAAATGACTTCGCAGATTGAACCACAACTGGAACCCGTCTTTTTAATGAAATACCGTAATTCCCCATGTATAATAAGCATTTTTTTCTAAAAAATAACAAGCAAATTTAGGGGTGCGTATTATGCACAGCAACAAATAAATTTTCAAAAATTGCCGATTTCAGTTGCGAAATGACTACTTACCCCAAATATACAATTTGACACTAACTTTCGGCGATTGCGACCCCATAATGATATCAAATACAATCATATGTACCTAACAATACTTATAAATCTAAATAAAATTAGAATTATCATAAAACTAAATCAGAATAATATAATTATATGTTTAAAACTATTTTTGTGAAAAACTACATCCAGATCCGGTAGATTGCACATTTTATCGAACAAAAACAGGTTAATCAGTCTGCGCAGTAGGCACAATATAGGTAGTTCCGTTTCCTTTTTAGAATCGTGATGATCGGAAGTTTTGATAAATATCTTCAATTGCAGCTTGAAACACTGGCCGTAATGAAATTGGAGAGGTACAATTTATAGGGTTTGATTACCAAAAAGGGTGCGTATTATGCGTGAGTAGAAGCATTTTCCAACATTTTCAAAATATACGTCTGTATTAAGGATAAAGGAGTATGATTGAATTATGGTACTCAGTTTAGGTCCAAGATACAGGACATCATTAAAAGTAGTGTTAGACGAAAACTTTTAACTGCAGAATAATAATTCAATAAATTTCAAGTGTGTACATCGAGGCTTCCTAAGTGCGTAATACAGCTCTTCTAGGGACCAGGCAAATATCAAAGAGGCGGTAAGGAAAAGAGTTGTGGTTTAAAATAAGTTGATAAAAGTGCAGCAGGTTAGTATTAGCAGCAAATAATATTTTCTTTTGTTTTTTTTTTGTTTTTTGTTTTTTTATAAAATCAAAGACATTTATGATTAAGAAACACGTATGGTTTAAAAAGGATAAAATTAATATTAGTGTTAAATATGAACACGTAGTTTTGTTTCATTTTGTTGCCCGAAGATAAATGTATAGACATTTGTCTCTATCATGCTGAGATTATCTGGACAGGTCGTACTATAAACCAGCAAGATGAGATAGGCAACACTTGCAGATAGCATTGATCTTGATTTTTAGATGCAGTAATATAACCACAATGTTCGTCTGGCAACATGTTATCTAATTGCATGGAAGAAATACCAAATGCATATGTATATTTACAGTACTAGATTAGGTCTTCTTTTGAATTTGCAGAATACTTAATACCAAGAAAATTGGGTCTTGTTTGGTAACCGCTGCTGTATATGAAGAAGGTTGATAAGTTTAAGAATGCCTCGTAAATAGATACGTTTACTCTAATTACTGATTTTTGCTTGTATAAAATGAACAGCTGTAAGAGATTTTCATTTCGATTACGTCCAAGTTAGCCATACTGACGAAGAGCGTTTACTTTGGATATAAACGAGATTGTTAGTCATAATTTCAAGATTTAAATGATCTAAACTCTCAAATGATACTGAATTCAATTTAAATTACTGATTTTCCCTTGTATATAAACCAAGCTATATATGAAAGTTAAATAAATACGGTATTATTAAATGATATACAACAATGTCTAGGGTTAGCCGTTGCATTCCACACATATCCACACAAATAGTCTCCTACCGTAACCCTCTACTTCGAATGTCCACCAATTCTAATAAACGGTGAAAGTTACTGCAATTTATTTTATGGCACTTAGATATCAAAATTTAATTGCAGTAATCACTGGAAAATATTATCACTTATTTCTACAACTGTTAATACCGCTTGCACTACTACAAGCATAACTTGGGTTGATAGTATCCTCAGTAGAGACTATACATTCATGTCACTGGCACATTGTGGAAAAGAATCTTAAAAAACATGATAGAAAATCAAAGATATATAAAAATGGGAATGTAAAAAATATTAAAACTTTGGGATCTGTACAAAACATTTCGATTCAATCATTCGGACAAATGGTAAGAAAGCAAATGGAATGTTGTCTTATGAAAATACAAACGATAATATTCTTCGGTTCTTTAAAGTTCAAGTGAGACAAGTTTATTTAAGCAAAAAGTAAAAATCTTTGTATATACTACGGTTCCTTGGTCAGAGTTGAATCAGACCAAGGAAGCGTAGTATATACACGTTTGAAGATAAAGGTAAAAATAACATGTAGTTTTTAAATTTAACTTTATATATATTTCAGCTCATCAAAGATTTTTACTTTATATATATATATATATATATATATATATATATATATATATATATATATATATATATATATAAAATAAAAAGAGAGAAGCCGCAAACGTTTTTCGTTGTTATGTAGATTTAAAAAAAAAATCCACATTACAATCAAAAACGTTTGCGGTTTCTCTCTTCTTTTAATTATACACTCTTTTCTCTCATTGGAACTACTATAACCTCTCCCCTTTAAATATATAAATAAATAAATATATATATATATATATATATATATATATATATATATATATATATATATATATATATATATATAATTTGTAACATGCATCAATTTTCGAATAATAATTACAACTCTCTATTATGGCTCCGAATTCCTGACATTTTACAAGCACCATATTAGTCAACCTGATGTCTTCTATTAGGCGGTGCCTTCGTACACTATGTACTTATACACATGATGATAAATTGTTTAATATTTATCTGATTTCAAAATGCAAAATTCGAAGGGATTTTTGTATTGTGAGAATCTCTGATGAAAAGATAGTGAAAATCTTCACGTAGAAGTAACTGAATCACGGATCTCTGAATGTGGGAAGACTCCAGTCGATGAATATGGATAAATTCAAGTAAAACGTTAATTGGTGTTTCTCTGTTGTTCCCTAAGTTAGTGGATATGTAGCCGTGCATGAGCGAAAACTGAATAAGGAAGTTTGTGAGGTCGCGCATTGAAAGATCTCGTATTACATGGCAGAATAAAAAATCAAAACACACACACACACAGATCTAACCTTTCCACGGCAACCATAAGAGGGTATGGTCCTTGTAATTTTGGCTGGGTTTCAAGCTATCCTTAAAAGCCATCGTAAGTTGAGACAGCGAAGACGTTTATGTCCTCATAATTAGAAAAGCATGATTGTCCCTATCACACACACACACACACACACACATATATATATATATATATATATATATTTCAATAAAGGTGCAATTAATTTACAAATTCATGAATTATTCATACATAAAACAAATACAAAGGTTTTATAAATCTTTTTATTTTACAAGCTTTCGTCTGTTCCTACAGACCT
>OZ010576.1:132187602-132247602 GCA_963932145.1 Acanthosepion lycidas
TATCCTACATATTTATAAATCTACCATTATGCATTGAATATTGCAGTCACGTCTGATGTGGTACTTCTGCTATCTATTTAGAGATTCTAGGTGAAATATAAAGACGAATCTGCAATATTATTCGCCTTAACTTGGCATCTAGGTTTCAGTTATTTTCAACCCATTGTAACGGAGTTTCCCTGTGCATTTTCTATGAATATTCTCTGTTGAGCTTTCTTCTTTGGTACCTAGTGTTTATGACTTTAAACTTCCTACTAGTCTGGCGGGAAAGTTCCATCATTTTACAGTTAAAATGACTAGATGTACCCGTAAGTCCTACGTTAAGAGCCCCTGAATTTTTTGAAGATCAATATATATTTGAAACCAAGAAGCAGGCATAGTATTTCCCAAGCTAGTAGTACGAGAAGGAACTGTCAACACAAGACGCTGCACGTCTTTATTAATGTTTTCCTTTTCTCATATTCTTTCATATTCAATAACCCTTTGTAGCTTAGTAGCTTTCTTGCCTTGCTTGTGGTAAATGATCAACAAAATTATTTTTCATGTGCATCGTTCCTGAAATTTTCCATGTAAAAACAACGTACAATCTTATTCGTTAATATTTGTTGTATAGAAAATATTCTTCTTTCCTATGACCCATGTAAAAATCAATCCGCTGATATAATCTATTTCATTTTTCTTGAATTAATACACTGTTTTTCTTATTCGACTCCTTCGTTGCTTTTATAACATTTTAATGTTGTTCGCTCTCTTTATGCCACCTAACAGCAATCAATCTGTTTTTTTTTAATTCATAAAAAATCACCGTGTATATCTACGCTCATATAACACAAGATTATCATCATCTTCCCGTCGAATATTGCAACACTTAACAAAAATAATATAATCCTGATTGATAGATTCTGTCAAAAACTCAAAGAAGCAATCTTTACTTTCTCTCTTTTAATTGTTTTCGATGTGGAAGGGTTTGTATTAGTTCTTTTGGTTAGAGAAACATTCTATTTTCCTTTCCCACCCGCGTTCACCCTATTCTGAAATCATTACTTCCAATACTGCCGCCGCGACTGCTTCCACTGATGTTTCCAGGAAATCAAGCGCTTGAGGAAAGAAGATAGATGCTTAAACTGGACCACACTTTAGCTCACATTCGCTATCCACACCCTTCCGACTTGCCTTTCTCGCTCACGCGGTTGGCGGCCGACTCCACATGACCCCACAACAATCTAAAAAAAAAAAAAAATCCACAAACAAATAAGTGTAGAAATGAAACAAGAGCGCTAGCAAACAAATTAAATAACTCCTGAGCGAAGGAGAACGGAAATAAAGAAGAAAATAATAAAATAAATAAAATCAAGAAAAAAATAAGATGGTTTTTGCGCTTGCGCACATGTGAACATGGGGAGATAAGTGGCGGGAAAATGAAGACAAAATGGGGAAATTAGGTCCGTTCATTTCATACAGGGGAGGTTCTATGCCCCAGACTCTCATCAATCCACCATTGCGAGTTAGCGAGTCTCCGAATATAATATCGGGGGAAAAAGAAGGATATAAAGAGAGAAAAATTGAAAAAGAATAACAAAGCACAAAAGGTAAGACACGAGTCGATTAAGGAATGAAGAATAAAAGTGTTTTTTTTTTTTTTTTATATATAGAATGTTAAATAAAATTATTTAATTCAAAAGGAATGAATGAAAACATCTAAGAAACATAATGAAAAGAATGAAATTGATAAAAGTATGAAAATGAAACAAAAATGGTGGATGAAGTGGAATATCTCAAGATAAAAAATATGTAGGTGAAGAAAAAGAGAACAAAATGGAAAGATTTAAATGTATAAAAAGCAAACAACAAAGAACGTTTTTAATAAAGGCATTGGGGACGCTAAGCAGAAAATTATTTTTAAAAATAGATAAGAAATGAAAGACATAACAAGAAAGCAATCTGATGAAATAAGTAAATAAATAAATAAAGAGAAAAAGAAACTAAATATTAGGTCGTTCGGAAAATAATCTCCGATTTTAGAATGAAAACTTTGTGTTTTAATATATTATAATAGTTGCACAAAAATATATTACTCATTCCTAACAAATAAATCGTCCTTTTTGTTAAATTTGTATCAATATATTTCATCATTTAACTTTACAAATTATATACCGTTCGTCTTGAACATGAAAAAATAAGAGATCCGTTTAATTTTTTTGCATGAATTCAAACTTGGTCATAATGTTTCTCAAACTGCTGCCAGCATTAACAGAACATGGGGTGAAGAAACTACGTTTGATCGGAAGTTCTCCGGGGGCGGGGATATGATTCTTGAAGATCAAGGTGTTAGACGACGTCCATCTGCAATTTACAATCAACATCTGAAAACAATAATCGGACAAAAGCCACGTCAAAAATGCAAGATAAATGTCTCAGATAATAGGCAGTATTTCAACAATATCGAATCATCACAAGAAAAATTGCAAGTTGAAGGTACTCGATAAATGGGTTTCACATAAACTCAGCGAAGGTCAAAGCTTTCGACGTTTTGAATTTGGTAGATGCTGCATCTACGATATGTGAATGATCTGTTTTGATCGAATATCGACTTATAGTAAGAAATAAATACTCTATCAGAATCTTAAACATTCAGTTCAGTTTTATTAACATGATAAAGGATCCCCAAATTTTCCAAACCCGAAATTGCCCCAACTGAAGATTATAATGACTGTCTGGTTGTTATCATTAAGGCGTTATTCATTAGTGTGATCCATAACAGTATTTTGGAATCTAACCATGGCAGCACTGTCGAGCTTAACTGCCAGTAACTAGATTATATGCACATTAATTTAAGCAAAATGGGACCAGCACTGGCTAAACGACGAGGTCCAATTCTTCTTCAGGACATTGCTCAACTACATGTTGCCAGGATGACACTGTCAATGCTCACTGATTCGGAAGACGAGACTTTGCCACATCCATCCTATACTGCTGATGTCTAACCTATATACTGCCATATTTTTCAAACATCTTTAGTGTTTAATAAATCAAAAGACATTCCTATTCAAAGAAGAGGCCTAAACTTCATTCAATTTTTTGATTATTAAAACCTTTAGCGTTTTCTTGTAAAGATATAAATAAACTTTTAACTCGATGGCAGAAATGTATAGATCGTTTAACTGTTTAATTCTAGTATTAATGTCAATTCCAAAATTCGGATATTATTGTTTAAACAATCGAATATCAAGAAAGAAAACGAAAGAAGTTTTAAAAGGAAAGAATGTAAGAAATGTGCAAAATTGATAACAATTGTAAAGAAATAAGAAACAAAAAAATAAATTGTTAAAAAATATCACCAAAAACAAAGAATGAAGGAAAGCCGAAATAATGGAGAAATATATATCCCAACTAAACAAAAAGAAAATATAAATTTTGGAATGAGGACTGACAGAAAGAAATGTAAGAAACAAGAAAGAATCTGAATGATCAGGTTAAAAGATTAAAGCTATTTACCGAGGGAGATCAAAGAAACAATGAAATTCAGGTAAGTGGAGAGAAAGGGAATGGTGCATGTATGAGAAATCGCTGGCTTACAAGAAGTTATGCCGAAAGAAAGGCCAAAATTAAGGGGCAAAGAAACGACACTAGAGGTTTATCGAAAAAGTAAACATTGAATAAAGTTTGTTAGAAAGATATTGAAAGCAAAAAATTCATTTAGAAGAAGAAAAAAATAGCAAAGTAAAGGAAACTGAAAAACCAAAATATGGAAAGTGAATATAACGAAAAATGCTTGTTTTCTTTTCTCACATAACACACACACACACACATATATATATATATATATATATATATATATATATATATATATATATGGGGGGTATATGTGAGTGTGAATGTCTGTGTGTGTGTGTGTGTCTATGCCTGTAAATCATACGGAGTAACTCATGAAATATTTTGATAAAGAATCACACAGGAACAAGAGAGCTCACTGCCAAAATGGCTGTGTGTGCCATCTAAGATTCTGTAATACGATATGTAGTTCATAAAATATCATATTCACTTGTATTGTTTGTCAATTACTATAAATTTTCTATTAACTGGATTAAACTTAAATTTATGTAAAATGAAAAATATGTGAATAAATCGCTTTCATTCAATAGCCGTCCTGATAAAAAGAAAGGATGATCTCTAGAACTACAATGCCCCATCAATAAAACGAATTATAAAATGGTCGTCAATTTGTAAATATATTTTATATCTTAGGCTTTGAATGCATTTAAATGAAAACACGTCAATTTCTAATAAACAAAATTACTGAAACTGGCTGTAAAATTTAGAATATGTTTAAAAATAATTCTGGTAAAAGCTGTTTTAAGAGATTTTTGGAGAGTTTGTCAACTTTCTGATTTAAATTAAGTTTTATATAAATTTATTTTTTCAAAAGACCAAAAATTTAGAATTAGTTTTATATGCAGAATTTGCTTTCAGTTGAATAATTCTGCAACAAATGTTTTGTATAGGCGTAAGTCAGTCACTTTTTATATAGATTTAGATTTAATTTTAGTAAAAATATCTTAAGTTAGAATAAGAAAATATAGAGAAATAAAGTGTTGCCTTTATCCTCCAGGCAAAGAGGAATTTTTTGTTTGAATCTCCACATTCGATATTATGAAATTTTACAGAAGACGAAATACGAACGTTAATGACAGTAAAAATGATGCAACAACACCAACCAGATTGCTCGCCAATGTTCTGTTTATTTTAAGAATGTATTTATATAAATATATATAGATGGATAATCAGGAAGTTTAAAAGAGTGACAACATTTGATTTAATGTTAATTATTCAGAACAAGTTCAGTTGGCCGGATAATTATTTAGGCTGTGTTAACAAAATTCAGCATTGAATCTGCTGAAACACAACACCGATCTATATTCAGATACTGTTTGGACACTGATTATGATGACGTAAGTGATCGTAATCAATTTGGGATAAAAATTCATATGAAAATATATAATGAACCTGTTCTCGTAAACACTCATTTCAATACGAAGGTTTCCACGTTTTTTACACTAAATCACATTTATAAAGAAATATTAAATTTCAGATGAATGAATAAACTTTACTGATATCTTTTTGTAATACTGAAAAATATGCCACTTTTACGGGAAGGAAACTGCAAGAAACTGCTACGAATATTACACGGACACGGTTACAGAAATAGGACCTGAAAGGATTTTATGATATTTTACACAGACAGAAAAATCAAATCAAATCGTCCAGACACCGTGATCAAAAACCATGCAGAATGTACTTTTTCACATTGCAGTCCCTTTAAAGATCTTCAAAATTTATTTAAATTCCAAGGATCGTGGAATGAAAACCTCAGAATGTGTCACATTATGACATTAGTAATTCTAGTTGTAGTGGGAGCATTCGGATTAACTGGAAAAGGCTCCGATAGACTAATTGAAGGGATTCCTGGTAGTCTATGCATTTAAGAAATACAAAATATTTTACTCACGAGGACATACCACGCATTACTAAGAGCTTTATCGATGGAAAATATGTATGAATAATATTATATTATATATATATTTTAGTTATATGCAATATAATAATAATAATAATAATAATAATAATAATAATAATAATAATAATAATAATAATTCGTTTCAGATAAACAGATATGTCTGGGTGGCTAGGCGCTCCATGCTGCAGACGCTTACTCATACACATTTGTAATTCTTCAATTCGATCATGTAGTTATCAGTTTATAATATGCTAAACAGTGCTCAGCTATATTTTTTAGAAGAAAATGCATCATCTATTATTTTCAGTTGTTGACTTCATGTTATGACCTTTGGTGACTTTCAAACATTTTTTCTCTACATGATTTCACTCATATAACTTTATATTCTTTTCACGAAATTCTCAATAGTGTCATACGCTGGAATCTCTCACCTTAGAGAGATATCATCAAATGACAACTTGATAAATCAATACGAAATCATGTCGTATAGTGGAAAGGCTAACGTTTTATTTACTCAGTCATACGTCTCATATAAGTAGAATGATAACACTTAGAACAAAAAGTAATCTGACAATCATAAATAAACAAGTAAAAGCTTAATCTAAGGTAAACTACAATGAATTAAAATGTTAAACATTAGCCAATACTTTTAGGAAAAATAATTAATTAACTGCAGATCAGAAAAGCAAGATATTCTTTGCAATGTTTCAGTTACAATTGGCCGGATAAAATCATTTGACATGTCGGAACCAGACTAGTGGCGTACCAGATGTCACTTGCCGATTCTGGGTTTTAGACACACGATGTAGTAGATTTATATTAATACTTTTTTATCCGACAAACAACAGTAAACAATTAAATTTGTAAGCGTAATACAAGGAAACATTGATAACTCTTCAAATTTTAACCCGTCCGCATAAAACTTCTATATTTACCTCAGCAGATTAGTTTCTATCGTTTTCCTAGATACAGACTGTTCGATTGATTCAGTTGGATCCTAAAATTTTATTAGTCATTATTACTATTGATAATATATCATTTTCTTATTGTTATAAAACGACAGATTGTCTAATGTCAAATTCTGCGTGATATATGAAGGTTACTTATTAAAAGTAACCTTCATATATCACGCCTAATTAATTCAAGTCTTTATTATAACATTGAGTCATTAATATTCTAACATGCATTTCAGATGATTTTAAATCTTTTCTTTGATCATGTCAATATAAAATTTCGGATGCTACATTCTACAGCCTTATTTGTATGTGATACCCCGGTGTAAGAGTATCTCTTCTTCGACAGTGTAAAACAAATAAATGAGAACGGTAGCAAACAATATTCTAAATTCCTTAATTTTGCATACTGTTTCAAGATATTACGTGTCGATATTCCTCATATCTTTGTCAAATTATCCAGTACTTTCCCTGATGAATAAAAAAAATCACTTGTTGAAATCCATACTAGCTCGAATTCTACACTTGAGAGAAAAGTCGCTATATGCCACAGGCTTCATGCATTTCCATCTATTCTCAGAACCATCTGGATGTTATAACTTAAAATAATTCTTTCATTTCAAAGTGAGAAGTCCATTCATCTTTTCAAGTATATAACAATTTTTACTGTTTACAGCTTCAATAAATGTCACTGAAGATTATCAAATTATTAATCAGGTTTATATGGTATCAGACCTTTCTGTTTCATCTGTGTAATTGACTTTAAATGAACGTTTAAATTTCGATTGGCAGACGAAGATGAAGAAGTCCGAGAAGCATACTGGTTGTCACATGTTCAAAAACAAACTATACGACACTCTTCTCTAATAATTCTCTCTATGCTCTGTTATTCTTACATTAAATTAAAAGAAATAATAATAGCTTCGGTTTTATAGACATTTCCTTCCGAGTCCCAACAAGAGACCTAAGGTCAGAAATGGCTTCATGATATTTATCACTGATCATTTTTATAAATTTAAAACCTAAGTTCAGAAACATTTTACATAGATAAAGCTCTTCGTAATATGTGTGCTGAAATGTGAATACAATGTTTTGTATTTCTTTAAGGTATGCTCTCCCTTGAACATCTATCAGAACCTTTTCCAATCAATCCTAAGGTTCCTACAGGATTTAATAATGTCCACATGTGCCACATTTTATAGATTTACGTTTCAAAATCCTTTGAAGATATTCAAAGATACATTACCGTCTGCACGGATTGCGATGTCTATGAGAAATCACATCCGATATCTGGGCGACTAGCTTTGAGTGTTCTGTCTGTGAGTATTCCCATAAAAATTCCCATAAAACTGTTAAATATCTTATCTTTGTAACCATGTCTGCGTGGTGTTCATACCAATATATTGTAGCTTTTTCTCCGTAAATGTTGCATATATTCCAGTGTAGTTATTGGGCCACTCTGTCATACGGACTTTTATAGTCAATGGGTGCCAGTACCGTGTAACCTGATACAAGATGGTCAAATGTTTCTGGATATTTATCACAGAATCTATATTTGGGGTTAACAGAATTTTTCAGTAAGGTAGATTGGTAATTTCTAGTTATTAGGTTGGTGCAAAAAATAATGTCGTAATAATGTATTTTTAACGTCAAGAAACGACATTATTACAACATTATTTTTGTACCAACCTAATAGTAAGCATTGGCCCTGTGCAGAAAGAATAAATCCATAGATTTCAGCTTTTAACTCTGAACTACGTAAATACTGATGAGCATAGTGCTTGTGTATTGACCATGACAAGGATTATCTCGCCATTGTTTCTGCATTTGGTCCATTGCATTTGTCTTTCTAATGATTTTTTTTATATTATTTGCCGCTGTATTATGGTTTATTTGCACTTCTTCAGCCACTTGAAATTAATTTTTGAATCTGTGGGCATCCTTTATTACTGAATAGAGTTTCTTATTTCTTAAAATTTCTTTAACACAGATCCTCATTTAGCCATCCGTAGTTTGCAGGTATCTTTGAAGAAAGATTGCTATGATTTTCTAACACAATTGTAGTTGAACTAATTCTCTGTCTATTTCGAATCTGCATATATACAGATGATTGACATCTTAGGATGATGCATGCGGTGGCAAGAGAAAAGTTTTCATGTTTTGGCATTCATTCACTTTGTTACTTCTGGTCCAATTAAAGATGTTGAAACTACAGGCTGCGATGTGTTGTCATTTTATATTTTAATTTCGCGCATGAGTCTTCATTATTTTTGATTTTATCGACTGCACAGTATAGTAAGGTAATTTAGAAAACAAGTACTATGATACAATTCACTCCGCGAGAAATTTGGAAACGCACCAGAAGCTCCAATATGAACATTTACAGTTTCTGGGTGTCAATCTGGAGACAGTGCAGAGGATTCGGAAAGAGTTGGATGATATATGCAGTCAACATCACGGTGTTTGCAGTGAGTGATGGCGATATTAGACCACCGCTCACCTTTCTACAAGGCCTTATACTCAACATGGTGTTCTACATCAAGTGCCGTGAGAAGTTAGTACAGCCCTGGGTCAAGAGAGTGGTCACTGGATGACCCAATGTCTGGCAGCAGAACTCTGAACTATGCCACACAAACAAGTGAACCCAGCCATAGCTCTCAGACAATTTATGCAGCCACATCACCCCCACCCACCTTATATCTGGCCACCTACCTCTCCGAATCTGCAATCTCTTGATTATTATATGTTGGGTGCAATTGACCTTGAGACCAAAAAAATATTTTAAAACTAATGATGAAGTGAAGCTAAGAATTATGTCACCAACTTAAACAAGAAGACGGACCAGAAGAGTTGTAGGAGATTCCGAAGTCGTTTGGAGGCAGTGCTTGAAGTCAATGGCGATTTTATTGAATAAATTTACTTTTTCGTGTATCAAGATAATTATGCGTAATTTTGGTAAATATATCTGTTAAAATGAAATGCTATATTTATATTCAGTTTTGCGTAATTTAGACGACAGTTCACCCATCGCACCAAAGATATATATTGCACCAAAGAGACAGCCAAACAGTTTATGGTTGATATTCTGTTTTGTGAATTCAACTCGGTACTTAACACCAGACGCGCACGCCTGTTGTATTACTTTCTTGCTTTCTCCTTCATTTGTGTATGCTGTATTCAATCTCCATCACTGTCTCCTGGGTATTTATAGTCTTCTTCTTGATCCTATTCCCTAATTGTAATAAGATCTAGATCTATTGAGTGGGTTTCTGCAATTCTCCCTTTCTATAATGTTACTTTTTTTTTATCTAATCCGAAATCCATGCTGATGTCACCACTGAAATATTTTACAGTCTTGAGGACACCCTTCATCTCATTGTTGTCTTTGGCAAATAGTTTGATATCATCCATGTGCAATAGTTGATTAAACACTTTCTTTTTTACTTTGTATCCATAGTTATTAAGGTTGAATTCATGTAAAAGGGAATTAAGAAGAGACAGAAGACGAGGGGCGACAGGGAGTCTCTTTGAAAGATTCCTCGTCTGATATTCAGAAAATTGAAAGTCTCAATACCTTTGATGTGAATTAGGTATAATGTGTTTATCCACAGTTCCACGTTATATTTAAGAAGATTTACTATCACCGCGGAGACTTTGTACATTTCTAAAGCCTTAAGGATTAAACAGTGTCGCACACTATGAAAGGGTTTATAGTAATCTCTCTATTCAAGCTTTACTGAGATTTCTACTTTTTTCCCTGCAATTTTCTAGAGTCATTTCATTTATTAGTAGTTGCTTTTCGTCATCATATAAACCTCTTCGACATCCCCTCCGTTCCAGGGGAAGAATGTTGTTTCCATCGAGAAAAGAGTAAGTACAGTTAGTCATGATAGCCGTGATCAATTTATATGAGGTTGACAAACATGTTATTTACCTATAATCTTTTGAATCATCTGTTTCACCAATTTTTGGTAGGTGATATATAAATACTTTCAGTGCTCCTTTTCTGGAATTTCATTGGGGTTATTAATTAGTATTGAGAAATTTTGTGCAAGTGTTTTATGGATTGATGAAAAATGATTGACTCAAAAGTTGGGTACCTTGTTATTTCCTGTGATATTTGCTCAACATTATTCTTCGATATATTGTCCCATTCTTGCTCAGGTTTAACCTTTATACTTTCTTCGTAATTGGGATTATATTCGTTTGGTTTGCTCTAAATATTTTCCCAAAATAGATGGTGGATTTATGACTTCTATAACTGCTTTCCAGATCTCTGGAGTTTATTTTTTAAATTTTTTACCATTATTATTATTATTATTATTATTATTATTATTATTATTATTATTATTATTTCATTTGATTTCTGGCGTTTACACATTTCTTTCCGGGACCCGCCCAGGGACCTAAGGTTAGAAATGGCAAAAAAAAAAAAATTACCTAGATAAAGCCCTTCATAAACTGTGGGCTGTACTTATGAGAACATTTTTTTTGTATATCTTTGAGGCATAAACTTCCAGGAATCCCTTCAATTAGTCTACTGGAATCTTTTACAACTAATCTTAGGGCTCCAACTACACCAGAGTTTGTTGACGTTCCCATGAGCCACATTTTTGAGATTTCTATTTCAAGGTCCCTGTATTTTGACAGTTTTTTGAATATCTTCATGATATATTGCAGTCTGCAGGGACTGCCATATCAATAAGGAAGCAATTCTTTTGTTTGTGTTCTTTAATAACAATGTCTGGGCGGTTGGCTTTGATAGTTGTGTCAGTGTGTATTATGTAGTCCCATAGAATTGTAATAGGTCCTATATCCGTAACCGGGTCTGGGTGGTGTTCATACCAGTTTCTTTCAGTTTCCTTCCCGTAGAATTTGCATATTTTCCAGTGCAGATATTGGCCCACTATGTCATGCCGGGTTTGATAATCAGTATCACAGAATCTGCATTTTGGGATAACACAATATTTGCTTGATAATTCTTAGTTAGCAAGCATTGGTCCCATGCAGCAAGGATAAAACCTTCAGTTTCAGCTTTCAACCCTGCACTACGTAGCCACTGATGGATACGGGTTTTGTCTACGTCAGCTTGTTTGGTACGGGCAGAGTATTGGCCATGAAGCGGTCTATCTTGCCATCGCTTCTGTATCTGATCGGTTGCATTTGTCTTTGCTTTCTTATTTACATATTTTGCAGCTTCTGCCGGTGTAGTGTGCTTTACTTGTATTTCTGCACCTATTTGGAACTCCATTTTGAATTTGTTGGCTTAATTTATTATGGAGTAAAAACGCTTACAACTTTTATGTTATTTGATATATACTATCCTCCAGTCTTCTCTATTTTCCAATTATCTTTGGAGGCCAATTGTTGCAGTTTTGTAGGACAGTTCTAGTTGAACTAATCCTCTGCCTCCTTTGGATCTGGGCACATACAGACGATCAACATCAGTTTTGGGATGATGCATGCGGTAGCAAGTGATATGCTTTCTTGTTTTGGTGCCCATTCGCTTAATTTCAGCTATGGTCCAGTTAAAGACATTAAAGTTGTATTGCACCACAGGGACAGCCAAGGTGTTTATGGCTGATATTCTGTTTTTTTGAGTTGAGCTTGGTATTTAGTACCAAACGTTAACGCCTGTAGCACTCTTTTCTTACCTTCTCCTTCATTTGGGGATTTTGTATGCCATCTCCCTCGCTAATTCCTAGGTACTTCATCACGCACTAGTTCCCTAATCTTTGTGACAAAATCTAAATCTATTAAGGGTGTTTCTGTAATTCTACCTTACTTGAATGTTACTTTTGCACATTTATCTAATCCGAAGTCCATACCTATGTCGTAATTGAAGTATTTTACAATATTGAGGAGGCCCTTAAACTCAAAGAGTTTGAGATTATCCATGTAGAGTAGGTAATTGAATATTTTCTTATTTATTTTGTAACCATATCTACTGTTGTTCAGTTCATGCGTAAGGGGGATTAAGGAAAAATAAAAAAGAAGGGGTGACTTCAAAGATTCCACGTCAGATATTTAGACGGTTGGATATGGCAGTGCCTCTGGCGTGATTAAGTTATAGTTTGCGCTAAGATTTCTAAACCATCTCATTTTCCAGGATCATTTTATTCATCAGTCGTTGCTCTTTGAAGTCATATAATCCTCTCCTGCATCCCTGGAGTTACTTATTTTTTAAATTTAAAAAAAAAAAAGTTACTCCTAAATTCGCTTGAGGATGAAATGGAACTAATGTTTTTAATTTAATTACAAAATTAAAGTTAAAATTTGAAGCTTCCATATTTGAAACATGGTTATTACTGTGTAGCGAACAAGACATATTTAATATTAGTTAATATATATATATATATATATATATATATATATATATATATATATATATATATATATATAGAATGGACTCTCCCGTCGGTTTCGACGTATGAGGATCTGCCAGCTTATTGATTCAGTCATGAAAGTTTACGTGCTTATCTTAAGTGGCATTTAAGTCCCGCTAGTGATTTACAAAGGAGGCCACATATGGAGCAAGTGTGAGGATCACTATTAGATTGATTGACCTTTTAGATCTTGCTCTTGATAAGGTAAACCGCCAGAAAACCCTCACATGTGATTTTAAAGTGAAAACCCACATATATATATATATATGAGGTATTTTGGTGTTTTGTGACGTCATTTAATAAATGTCATTCCAATTAATATAACGTTTTTGTTTCTTTCGCGTTAGATGATGTTTTCTTTTTCTTTTTTGGTTGTATCGTTTTATATTTCGTCATAACTTTTACTTTTAAAGATTACAAAAATGCTGTTCTTTTCTACACATTCATATGACTTAATTAACGCACCAGCTATATTAAACTATTTCCAGAAACTTTTCTTCCGTCGTTATGCTGTGTAATTGGTTCATTACACTTAATATTTAAAAGAAACTTTCTCCACAGCAGAATTTTTAATTTTATTAAACTTATATAATTTCCCGGTGAAACGCTTATTTTTTTAAATTCAAAAATTTCCATCGCATGTATATTATAGATGGCAATAATTATTTATTACAAACGAGGAAATGAACAAATTTAATTGCATTGATAATATACTTCTTGTTAATGTGATTATTTCACTTTTTATATTTATCATATAGATCTAATGTTATACAATGAAAATATCAGACCAAACATTACTAATCAACTCTCCTCTACAACTGCTTGTCCTGGGTATGACGATAAATTACTACCGGCACCAAGGCCTACAATCTGGAGGTTTTGATGAGAGTGTTACCACTTCTTAGTTCTTGTTGTTGTTACCAAGCCCACCCTGAGCAGGTTTGATAGCACTTTTAGAGTCCCAGATATGGGAAAAGTCTTAACCCCCATGCTGGTGCCAAAACACAATGAAAGTATAAAAATAAATTTTTATAGTAAAAGTACCAGCAATACATTCTTCAAAGAAAATATTACCAGCAACACCTTTATTGAAAAAAAATTACCAGCAATACCTCTTTTGAAAAAAATTACCATGAATACCTTTTTTGAAAAAAATATTACCATCAATACCTTTTTTGAAAAAATATTACCATCAATACCTTTTTTGAAAAAATATTACAAGCAATACCTTTTTTTAAAAAAATTACCATCAATACATTAAAAAAATGATCAGCAATTCTTTCGATAAAAAAATCCTCTTTACACACATATGTCAATGTAACCTTACCTACAAACTGATTTCTTACAAATAATATATATTCTATTCATACAAACCTATCCTAAAAGTCTTATCGGTATTAAATAACTCATTGAGGTTGATATGCCATAAAACAAAATCAAACCAAACCAAATCTACAACTGCATTAAATTTCTAACAATATAGTTCTGAAATTTTATCAGAATTCTTCATTTGTAGGATGAAGGAGAAAATGAGGGGACAGACAAAAGTTCTAAGACCATTTTGACAAAAGTTTTTGTTTTGTATGATTGAAAACGTAGAATATAAATCGGGTTACTTAATGCAGGTTTAGTCTATGAGAATCTCATTAGAATAACACAAAACGAAAGAAAAGAAAGAAAAATAGATTTTCTTTGTTTTATTCGAGACAAAGGATTTCTCTTTCATGTTATGATTAATGCCTTGATAAAAATCTCACCTCGAGAATGAAATCGGTAAAAGAGCAAATAGAGAATCGTCAGTCAATGCCCGTTTACTCTTAGCGCCGGGTGGGGAGGATTCACACAAAAACAGGATTGGCGAGCACATGGGATTTCCAATTAATCAGACATGGCCATTCGAAGAAAGAGGAAAACGTCTACGACTGGAAGAAAAAAACAAAAACAAAACATAAATTGTGAAGATACAATGCTATCATTTACACAATATGATGACATTGATGATAGCTGGGTACGACTAAATAGGGAGAAATACGTAGATGACGGCTGCGTTGTGCTCGGCTCTTTCAGCTGAAGAAGATTTGCCGAGCATTTGAGTGAGCATGAGAACTGAATTTAAAAAAGGCATCAGGCAGACCTACATCTATCTATCTATCTATCTATCTATCTATCAGGACTTATTCACAAATGAATGAAATTATTTTAGGAACTATGTTTGTTTTTTTAGAAAATCTTGGTAAAAATTGTTTTTTCTTTCTTTCTATCTATCTATCTATCTATCTATATCTATTCATCTCATTTTGACCATAATCTATCTATTCATCAATATGTCTATTTCTCGGCCTACCTCTCCCCATAGCTGTCTGTCTCCCTGCACACAAACAAATAGACATAGACACACACACACACACACACACACACACACACACACACACACACACACACACATACATATATATATATATATATATATATATATATATATATATATATATATATATCAGTATGTATATAGCCATCTCAATTTGTCCAAAATCTATCTATCCATCCATCTTTTATTTATCGGTCTATCTTTACTCATATATGTTGTCTATCTATCTATCTATCTATCTATCTATCTATCTATCTATCTCAGCTTGCACATAATCTATCTGTCTATCCCAACATCTGTTTATCTGTCGGTCTACCTCTACTCATATATGTCTGTATATAGTTTTTAATTTTTAACTTTCGTTACAATAAGTTTCAAAAATCACACAGGGAGTTAGCATTGCCAAACAATTCATTCATATTAGTACTGCTCCCAAGTAAATCAATAAAATGTTGCATTACAAGAAAATCTTCTGGAATTCCATCAAGATTAAGCACAACCACGTGTTTCTTTCCTGAAAAGTGGAAATTGTTACCCCTTGACTGGAAAAATTTCAGTCATTGGCAGTATTCTGCAAGAACTGTCTGCATTTTCGGATGAAAATTAATTGTAGTGTTTGCAGAATTCTCTTAATAAAATATTGGGAACGAGAAAGCTTCTTAAAACATGAAAGAAAAATGAAATGCTAATAAGGGAATATTATATTGACTTAATGCCAACCAATTCCATATCATCTACTATTCAAAATAATAGATCCAATAAGAACATTAAATTCATTACAGCTACATCCCAAATTATTATGGCTCCGATCAGAATAAAGAAATTATTACATTAACAACAATTCTGAAGCAGGCAAATAAGATTAACTAAAACATTTATTCGTTACAAGACATTCGTGAAACTTCCAGAAATTATTTAAAAAAAATAGTATTTATGAATATAAGATCCTTGCATAATAAATTATTCATTCCATTAATTATACAAGGAAATAACTAAGACAAAATCTCAAAAATACTATCGCTATTAAAAGAGAAAATATCTTACTAAGACATACATTTCTTGTAAAGTCAATTCATTATAGTAAGTCAAACGTAGGCATACACCCTGACTGTTTTCAAGTATCTACAAATTGTGTGAACTCATTGGGACAAACGTTTTAGTTTCCTTTCCTTCATCACACGGTCAGTGGATTGGCACGATGCAATAGATTTCTATTTTACCTCATATTAGGTCATTTGCAGTGGTGTGCAGTAATATTAATTTATTTCCCGGGTGTATGATGAGATTTGTTTGGAATATTGCGTCATCAGTGATTACATCAGATTTTCATCACACACATACACTATTGTCTAGACTGTCAATTAATTGTCCTACTGCCATTGTCTGACGTTACTCCAAGGACGCTTAGAAAAACTCTAACGCTACATGCCTTACCAGTGAGCAAATCAAAGTACTATAGACTGGTCTCTTGATTTAGATCCAGTCGAGAATCAGTGGTCAATATGCAGTGAACAATTTCCTGGCATAGACATACGAATAGATATAAGAAGTACTAACATGTGTACTGGGTTATGGTTCATTGAAAAAATACAATAAAGTAAATAATAACGGAATTATTCGTTTTGTTTCATTTAATTTGCACAAGGGTGTACTTCCTGAAAAGAATTGCTCCATCTCTAACCACCATATTTATGTAGGACCATAAGAACATTTTTTTTTAAATTAAAGGAAAAGCCTTAACATGCATTTTATTATTAATAAAAGTCAATAATAATAGCAACATTATTAATGTTCGTTTAACACGCATAGAATATAAAATCGCTTAGCGTTTCCTATAGCTTTACTTTCCGTTCCGTTAGACGGAGAAGTTTTTAAATATTTTATAGCGTTCTCTAATTTCAAATCAAACACATTACGTTATTGTCTTTCTCAACGTTACTTTGTCAGTCTTTATAAATACAGATCCCTAATTAATATTTTTATACATTTACATTGATAACGTTTATCAAGGAGAGAAACATGCCGGTATTAAAGTCTCCCTCTTGTCTTTTCTAAGATGTTTAAGAGTAAAGAAGGAAGTATTTTTAAATGATTTTAATAATTTTTTTTTAATTCTTTCTAGCAAGTTCAAAATTTTGGCTAATAATTGTTTCACATCTATTACCAACCACTTACTTAATTTTATGAAATTTTGAGAAATTAAAAATTCACAGTCTTCATTTTTATTTTTATTTTAGTTAAAAGCAGGACTTCTTGGAGAATTTAGATGGCGCTTTTTTATTTTTTTGTAAAACAGAAGCTTTTACCGAAAATCTGCTCTGAAGCGTAAAATAAAACGTAATAAAACTAAGATATAATTTAACTAGAAAATCTTTAAAATTAAGAGATATTAAGCACAATTTTGTCTTAAAAATGTTTTTGATGAAGATTGAATTTTTAAAAGAATTGTATTAATTATTCTTTTTAATTAAAATAATTTAGGTTTTAAATCTTTTAAAACTCTCTATTAATTACATCATTTTAGATGATATTATTATTAAGCAAAACACTTTATTTTGTAATCATAAATGGAAAAGATTAGTACAAATCAGGAAACACCAATACATGTAAGAGACATTATTTTTATTTTTAATATTTGTATAAACGTGTCGAATTTTAGATACTGTCCTCCAGATACTATATTGTCAGAAAATAAGAGCGAAAATTATAGTAAAATTAAATCCAAAGCGTCCAAAATTTTAATAACCCTTTAAATTACTGAGAATATTTGCCTTAATTTTAAAGATAAATGAGTACTTAATAAATATATATATATAAAAAAAAACGCTCACGTTATGTTCAGTTATTTTTTTTTACGTATAAATCCCCTGAAGAACAACATCAAGCTGTCGAACATGTCAACAGCTTAAATAAACATTTACCACTGTGATATGCATTTCTCCGATATTATAAACTTAAAGTAAATATTGCTTATTTCAAATCAGATTAATTTTACGTTAAATCAGTGAATATTCCTGAAATAAAATTTCAGAAAAGTATATTTTACTTTGGGAACATTTCTAATTAAGGGAATTACATTCTCATGACTGGTGTCTAAAAATGATGCTAAAATAAAAACGAAAACATCTTCAATATCTGTCTATATTTCTGAGATAAGGTATTGTAATTATTTACATTGTTTACATTGTTCGAACTACTGCCCTCATTAAAATAGTCATATTTACGACGTTTCGAAGGTTGTACGCTACTGCCTTCTTCACGTGATTGAAATTTCGAACTGAACCCTTCATTTCGTTTACTGGGTTAGATTGTTCTAGTTCATAAAGGATCCATTGTCCAGTGGATAATAGCGTTGTTTGGATGTAGTAACTTGACCCGAAGAGTTGGGAGATTCCATACCTGGCTACTGCAGTATTGAACAAAAACTTGGAGGATTGAGTTAAAGGGCGATAACTGAGACATCCGGTAGAGTCATGGCACGTAGAACTCAGCATTTTACCCCGGTAGACGAAATAAATTGTTCAATTCGAAACTCCAATCACCTGTAGAAGACCGGAGTGTACAATGACAGAAACGTCGTGGATATGACAAGAAAAATGAGGACAATAGCCCGAATAATGTAAATAATGTAAATGAAATCAATTTAATGTATATATATATATATATATATATATATATATATATATATATATATGTATATGTATATATTGTATACAGATCATTTCTAAGAATCAAACGCATATGCTCAGACCATTTAGATTTTCTATACAACATTAATAACTTAACAAAACAATTCCTAAAATGTAAATACCCAATAAAAATAATAAAAGAAACACTAAATAAAACTATTCTGATAAATCGTAACACACTTCTCACATACAAGAAAAATAAAAACAACAATCGGATTCCCATGGTTTTTAACCACAATCAATATTACCACACACTTATTCACAATTTAAAAAAGGATTACAAGAACCTCCAGTTAGACAAAAAGATCAGTCATTTTCGATAAACCACCCATAAATTCAAAGAATATCAAGATACAGCCACCTAACCTCACCTGCGATAGCCATAACGTAATTTATTATTTATTCTGCACCTTACGTCCTAATAGTGGATATATTGGTGAGTCTGGAAATAATTTTAGATTTCGTTTCAATAATCATAAAAAAACCATACGTTAAAACAACCCTTATTCCCCCATAGCTAAACACTTTAATCAATCAGGATATTCATTAGAAAACTGCAAATGTTTATTGATATATTCCGATTTTAGTTCCACATATACACGCAGAAAAAAAGAAACATATTGGATTTTAAAATTAAATACACATAAACTAGGGTTGAATAGTTACTTGGGTGTTTTACATCTTTATAAATATTTCAATAGTTAAGCAATTTTTTTTTTTTACATATAGTTAAAAAAAATTTTTTAAACAACATTTAAAATATTTATGACAGTTAGATTTAAGATAGTAATATCCGAACAGTGACGTTCCATATCACGTGACGTCCGCGTCTCGCGAAGGACGCTACTTGCTAACAAACAGTAATTTTAATTTATTTGTAACAAACAGTTATTTCTGATGAAAGATTGAGGACAATTTGAAATATCAAATATATATATAAATAAATAAATACTTTCATAAAATGAAACATAATTTTTTTTAATTTGCAACTTTTTCTATATATACATATTAAGAAAGTATACGTGGCTTCTCATTATGCTATATATATATATATATATATATATATATATATATATATATATATATTAGCTTGGTGCAAAAATAATGTCGTTTTTCGACGTATTTTTAACGTCAAAAAACATTATTTTTGCACCAACCTAATATATATATATATATATATATATATATATATATATATATGGCTAATAGTTCTCAATGGGATAACTTTCTTGTAATATTTAACGTAATTATAATATTATAATAGTAACAAAATAATTGCATTTTCACTATTTTTATTGCATATATTTGGTTCACACTTTTTACCTTTTGTTCGAATTTCGGACGTACTATTCAGAATATAATTCTTGATATGCACCTAAATAAATTTCATTATTTTGTAGAAGAAATGTATCCATATCTTTGCGCTATTTTTTTTTTTTATATGTGAATAAATATAAAAAATCCCAGAAAAAACACATTGCAGATTTTCTTAATCTACTTTCAGAATGAACGCACACAAGCAGCGAATGTATAAAAGCTTACTTCTAATTATTGATAGATTTTCAAATATATTTTACATTAAAATGTTACAAATAAGTTTCAAAGACAAGAATTGAACTGGGATTTCTTTTAAAAGATTTAAAATGATTTGCCATCCTACCATATGGACCCAAATATCACCCATGAATTTGAGGCCTACTGATGATTTTGATAAATATCCCGTGATCTCGGTTCCCTCTGCAGACGTTATGCGTTAAGCAGCGCCTTGGAAAAAAATAGCATATATCATATTACGAGAGAAAATAAATCGTTAAGAAAAAACTGCTTTAGTTGCTTACCGCTGATTCAGCGTATCTACCTCCAATATGAAAGTAAATAAATCTGGTCTTACGTTCTTTGAAGACGATCTCTCAAAATAATACTATCTAAATGATCAATGTCAAAAGTCCGTTGAACCGAAGATATTAAATTCATGAACTTCTTCCCACAAAATTCTAGACCGGTTTTCAAGGAGACATGCGTTCCACACCTGACGCAGTATAATCGTCCTATACTTGTTTCTCGTATTTGGCCCTTTTCTATTTGAAAGACAGTAAGTATAAAAGGTTATTTACCGTTATCTTCGTTTTGTTTCGTGATTTTGTTTTTATGACCGTCAATTTATATATTTTGTCACAATCATCAAGACAGATGTCTAGACTTGAAGGTATACTGCGAATCAATATGATTTCTCATTTTTGGCCTCTTCGTTTAAAAATAAAATCGCTTATCAATCATCTCCAAACATCCCTGTCTTGCACTAACTGACGTAGTCCAGGTTTTACACACTCCTCAGAGCTATTACGGGAATTTTATTGACAGTTCTTTTGATGTCGACGTTCAATATGTATGCTATATTTGTTAAATATCACTAGATGTCATTCTTCTATTAAGAATTAATAACAAGACCGTTTCCATAATATTTACTTTATGTTTACAAAGCTATTAAATTTTGACATCTAATATTAATACCAAGGCCTTCTTTAATTTTGATTTCTTGCAAATAACATTCATTAATTTTATAAATATCAATGTCCGGTGCTAATGATGACTGCTTTTCAGTTTGTACAAGACTTATAACATTAAATGGCCCGATGGTAAATCTTTATATGCAATTGAAGTTATTTACAGTTTTAAATACAAAGTTACCAACATTTAACGATTGAAAACAGAAGGCGTTAACTTCTCCGCCATTTTGATATATTTTTATAATATACCAAACAAAAATGTATTTTTGGTTTCATCATTTTATCTCATAAATATACATTTTATTAAAAAAGTATTGACAAATAAAGACTCGTTTTGTTTATTACAACTATCTGACAGAATTCGCGTCTAAACACTGAGTCAAAAGAAAACGTAAATAAATAGTGAAATAATATAAGAAAATAGAAAATTAATAAACAGAAATGATTTAAAGATCGAAAGAGTTAATAAATTAAACAATGAATAAAGAATTTAACTCAGTGCTCGTTTATGAATCATGAACAAACTTTTCGGTCAAAGATTCGAAGTCCAGCTCTAAAATTTTACGATGAAATCGATGCTCCATTTCAAGGACAAGGATAGATTCAGATATTAATGATATTCGATAGTTTTCATTAATAAAAAATAATGACAAGCCAAATTATATTCAGAAATCTAAGAATAGATGTTACAACAATGAATTCCCGCTTAATATTTGGAATTCTAGCATTTATGATAAAATTGCACATTGCATTAAACCTAAGCTAAATTGTCAGTCAAAATATCCTGTGTATTTGCATATACCGTCGATTATTTATGTTAGCATAAGATTTGCGAAGAACACTTCTGAGAGCAATTTTGTTATTTATCTGTCAATCGGCGTATTCTCATTACTTCCCTGGGTATGACGATAAAATACATCAGGTAGCAAGGCCTCTGATCGGTAGGTTTTCAGGAATGTGGAACCACCTCTGGATTGCGCTTATTTCCAGCTCCACTCTGACCCTAGAGTAATAGCACCTGTTAGGGTCTCATCTATGAACAAATAGTTAACCCTCAAACTGGGATCAAGACAATATGAAAGTATAAAAATAGATATTTATAATAAAAATATCAGCAATACATTTTTACACACACACACACACACACACACACATATATATATATATATATATATATATATATATATATATATATATATATATATATTATAGTATTATTGTTTAATATATTTTTAAAACATTTATCATCGCGACACGGAAATTTCTATGATTCGGAAATGATGGTTAAAATTATTGTTCCATTTTCAAGTGATCTTGAATAACTTCTGAAAAAATAATTTACTTTTGCATGTGAACTAGTATTATATGGAAGAGTTTAAATGGAAGGGGTGATAAGATTTTAAAAAATTATTATGGGCGTTGTCTTTTTTTGACGAATCTAAATACAGATCTAAGTTAAATTGGAAATGTGAAAATGTAGGTTAGAGCTTAGGTGTGGGTTTGTAATCCATGATTGTCTAGAATTGTCTTTCGTTTATCAAACGTGTTATCCTCACTTTCTTTTTTAGAACATTTACATGATACACTTAAATTCAAAGAGGTGTATTATCGAACCAGGGGTTAAGTTTGGTATTTTTTATTATTTTTTTGACAATTTAGGCCTATCTTTAAGGGGGTTTTATATGATTTAATTATTTTTATACGTATTTTTATAAAATTAATTACAATGATCTAAAATGCAATGCTTTTTATATTTATTGGTTCCAAAGACATCTTAGCCGGACATTAAAGGATATAAATAGAACCGAAAAAGTATTACTAAAGTCTGATAAAACGGCGTATTTTTATATATTAACAACCTAGAATTAAAATAATCGAGCTAAAAAAATAACAAAAAAAACACTTTTAGAAAGCAAATTGTAAAATATTAATATGGTAGAAAGTATAAATAATACTAGTAAAATGATCACCGATAAACTAAAAAAAATTCGGAAAACGTCCCACAAAGGATTGTTCCATTACCATCAATGACCATAAACTTGATTTGGGACAAATTCTACCACCAAGATAATAAATTCAACTACGCCTGAAATTGGTATAATAAATTCTGGAAAGAATTATTAAACAAATTAAGGAATACCTTGGATTGACACAATGGATTAACACCACGAATATCGTCGGTTAGTTTTCAAATATAAAGGATAAAGCCAACTGCACCCTAATCCAGTTTGACATCTAAGATTCCTACCTGCCAATTTCAAGAGAAATTTTGAAGCTGCTCTGGAGTTTTCCACTGCATACTCGAACTTTCCTTAGAATAATAATATAACATAATTATGAAGGAAAACAAATCTGTTCTCATTCATAATATAAAGCAGTGGATCAAAAAAAATCAGGCGACAACTTTGATATTACTGTGGGATCATTGAACTCTACGTGTCTTCTGATCTTGTTGTTTTGCGTATTTCATATAATCTCATATAATCTCACTGCCCGTCGTGAAATTAATATAGAAGATATTGGATTATATACCACCCATATAAGAAACCAAATACCAATCAACAGCATCTATAATAAAACATGTACCCTCATCTATAGAGAAACGAATTAGTATAAACTCTGCAAATGAAGAGATATTTTATAAAACATTGTAATTTTTAAAATAAATTCTTTAAGAATCGTCGCTATAAATGCCTCGATATTAAATATAATAAGGATAATAAAAATAACCATAGGAAAAATAGAAGTAGAAAAATCATTACAGACATCCTTTAACCAAATGGTTAGTAGTAAATTAGGCCAAAATGTCTTGCTTTGATTGAAAAACACTTGCCAAGAAATAATCCTCTTAGCAAGACTTTCAATAAAATTAAGTTACAGTCGTAGTGAAAATTTAGGAAATAATGATACAAAAACATAATATAATTTTTTTGAATAAATGAGTAAACCAAAATCATAAAAATAGTGATTCCTGAACGAAGATCAATAATATTAATGAAAAATTATTCAACTGCAGAAATTCCATAAATTGTCCTTTGTAAAATAAATGTCTTACAGATATATAGCTTACAAATATACTATTTAATCTATTGAAAATTCAGGTATTAAATAATTTTATATTGGTAGCACAAAAATGATTTTAAATTAAGATGATACCAACATCTTACTTCCTTCAACAACAATGGATATCTTAACCAAACAACATTCTCTAAATATTTTTGGCAATCAAAACAATGTAAAATGGAAATTATTTTTTAAAAATCGAGAATTTTAAGTCATTGAATGACCCATGTCATCTATACCTATATGAAAAGTTATATGTTATTAAATTTCTTACAAATAAACATTTATTAAATCAACGAAACGAATTACCTGTTTTTTGTAGACATTGTTTATCTTCACATTATGTTGTATCGTTAAAGCGGTTACAAACAAAGATGGTACTCGAATGAAGGAACAGCAACACGCGCGTAGATGAAAGAAGAGAGATATATTGTAAAAGAGAATACACTACTGAAAGACAAGGAATCGGGTGGAAAGCTAATAATTCTCGAAGCAAACCCGCAAGTATATCCGGTGCTCACTATATATAGCTACTGATATAGTCAGTCTTAATAGGCGATAGGGCGAGTGGGATATTCCATTAAAACACATTAAAACATAATAGGATGCTTTATATAAAAAAGTAACTATACTTTAAAATCATATATCTGTTATTTAATTACATATAATGGTACAAAAATGTGTATTTTATGCCCTAAATTTCAATTTCAATATTGCCATTTATAATGAAGCTATTAAATATAAAAATTGTTGCATTTCAGATCAATGTAATTAATTATATATATATATATATATATATATATATATATATATATATATATATATATATATATATAGTTTATCCAAAACTAGGTAATCCGCATGGGTAGACCCAAGGAGGATGATATCCAGAGAGCTCAATGTAAGATTCAGAGCAGATATGTTTGAATAAAAACAGACCACTTTAAGGTTCCATGTAATAAGTTATTTCACCACAACCCCTTTAACAGGGCTCTGGATCATCAGACTTTACTTCCAAAGGTTGAAATGAAAAATGAAAAGAAATTCACACGTTTCTGATGGACCTCATCAAGCATATGTATACATATGCTTGATGAGGTCCAACTTTTGGAAGTAAGGTCTGATGATCCAGAGCCCTGTTAAAGGTGTTGTGGTGAAATAACTTATTACATGGAACCTTAAAGTGGTCTGTTTTTATTCAAACAAATATATATATATATATATATGATTAAATCATATAAAAACACCTTTGAGACATCCCTAAAATGCAAAAAAAAGGAATAAAAATACCAAAAATTAATCACTGGCTCAATACATACACCTCTTTGAATTACATTGTATCATATAAATGTTCTAAAATAGAAAGTGGGATGACACGTTTAATACACGACAGACAATTCTAGACAATCATGAATTAGAAATCCACACCTAGCATTTAACCTAAATTTTTCACTTCTATAATTTAACTTAGATCTGTATTTAGATTCTACATAAAATAACAACATCCGTAATAACATATTGAAATCTTATTCTCCAGTCCCATTTAAGCTCTTCCATATAATACTACGCTTGTAAAATCTTTTTTTTTTCTGAAGTTATCTAAGATCGCTTGAAAATGGAACAATAATGTTAAGCATCAATTCTGAAACAGAAATTGCCATGTCACGCCTGATAACATGTAAAATATTCTAAATATTAATATTATAATATTTTTCTACTTTGTATTGAGTACTTTTTAAATAAAAATAAATGCTGAAGAATTATCGATTGTTAATCTGTTTTTCTCTTCATATATATATATATATATATATATATATATATATATATATAAACAAAAAACACTCTAAAAAATACGGCAATGAAACCCGAAGTACAAATAGATTTCTTTCAAAGAATACATAATCTTGTCGGCATTAAATAAGCCATTGTGTTTGATATACGTTGAAGTAAAATAAACCAGAATAAATCCTTTACTTTCCAACCTATGTTATGATAAATCCATAAGGATATTCTACCTCGCCATCATATCAGTTCCTTAATTTCTAATTTCATATGTTAGTCTGCCTTGGACTCTGTTGCTATAAGAACATATTCGGCATTCATTAACCGAAAATCCAGTTCTGCTGTTGGTTGTAATTTATAAATATTTCGCTCAAAACAATTTTTTCCGAAAAATAAGTTTCTCACATTCAGGAATTGTTATTAATCTTTCTGTTGATGGGGCTTTCTTTTCTTTATATTTTAAGATAGTGAGGAGGTCGGCATTTTGATTACGTCAATTTTCTTTCTTCTAATTGTATGTGCAGCCTGTTTTAGCTTTTGCTGATGTTGAAAGTTAATAAATCATATAGGTTTCTGCAGTCTTGCACAGTATTTTGTTTTTGAATCTGTAACGCCAGTCCACGACTTTCGAAGCAGATAAGTCCTTTTTACAACATGCCCTTTCACTAGCTCGAAGACATTTTTAACGATCGATCTGAGAAAGCGTTTGCATACAACCGATAGCTTAGATATGTTAATCCAAGAAGACTATTTAAAATTATATAGCAAACCAAAAAAGCAGATTTCGGGTTTGTTTGAAGTTCATTTAAGCGTCTATTACATTAGCCAACAAAAAATTGAAATGGTGTCAACACACCAAAATTTTTGTAGCTAATTTGAAGGCGCTGAATCTGAAAACGATCATTACGTTTTCTTGGTTAGCTACAGTTTTTGCTGTAATGCCAAATTTTTGAAAAAAATCCATTTGTTTTCTGTTTATATTATACTAACCGATGGCAATATTTATCAAAATAAAATCATAGAAACTTCTCAATTCGTATTTAAACCAACAAATATTGGTTTGCTTTTTGAGAAATAGTAATTTTCAATAACAATCAAACCCAAAGACCTTAAAAATAACACAATTGAATATGCCAAGACCAACAAGTATTTGCATCAAATCATTTAATAAACTAACAGTAGAAAGACAACCTTCGTGTAAATAAGATCTATGGTAAAAGATTTTCTCTTTCTTGATTGTCTCTAATGTTCAATGTTATTTAATTCCCTTTTGATACTCCAGCAGTATCATGTACAATGGAATAGGTGCATTCAATTAGTTGGAGTTTGCTTGGTTTCCTTCCATCGCGATGGCTTAAAAGTGATGGTATAAATTTATGTATATCTAACAAGATTTTAGGGTTTCATATTTTTCATGTCATCTTAATTATCGGGTTTACTAAACTCTATTACTGACAAAGTTTATCAGCTAATTTGAATTTCGACAATAAAATGGCCAAATTCGGTACATCTATTTTACATTTTTTTGACACAAAAGCACTTTTTCCTTATAAAAATAGTTTATTTCAGGGGGCTCACATAAATTGCGAGGTCTACCTAAAAAAAGGATGAGTTTCTACGACATTTATTAACTAAATTTTGCGATCAACGAAGATCGTAAATTGATATTTTTTCCAAGAATGAACAGTTTCTGTGCAACAAAAATAGTAGCTAACCATGAAAAACTAAGATCATTTTCGGAATCAACACCATCAAATTATCTTAAAAAGGGGTTTTCTTTCTTGGCACCAGACATTGTGTTGACCAATTTTATTTGGAAGAACTGGATCGATCTATCGAAGAAATAAGCAATCGAAAATAAATATAATCGAAAATCATGAAAGTCGACTAATAAATAAGATCGACATATGTGTGCATCTAAGATAACAATGAAAAACTATAAATGAAATCGAAAAAATAACAAAATAATTGATGGGAATTCAAATGTGAAATGCATATACATTTATTAAAAATTGTAAGAAAAAGTAAGAAAATGGTTATATGACAATAAAAAGAAAAAAGAAAGAGAAAGAAAAAGGATAAATAAAAAAGAAAAATGGATAAATGAAAGAAATGAAGAAATAAAAAGGGAATAAAAGTAGAAAGAAAAAGAAGGAAAAAGAAAGAAAAATGAAAATGTCTAAAGAAAAAGCAACAAAGAAAAAGGCAATTATTGAAATCTCAGAGAAAAGGAAAATGAAAAGAAAAGATGTACAGGAAAACAAAATAAAAAGATAGAAAGACAAGCAAGAAAGAAAAGAAAAAAGAAAAAATGAAATTAAGAAAAATGAATAATGCTTCGAGAAAAAAAGAATGAATAAAAAAGAAAAAGCGAAATGAATAATTGAACGTTTATATCTGGGTCGTTCATCTCATTTAGTGATTTACGCATCTGTCGGCCTTGTCTCGACGACTCCATTTTACTAACCAGCCTCGATTTCAAATGACATATATATATATATATATATATATATATATATATATATATATATATATATATATATATATATATATATATATATATATACTTCCTTCTTTTTGAGGTGTCTGTTTATTTAAATTTATTTTTAAATCTTACCTCCAACACCATGCACAGACTTATAAAGCCTGTGGATTTTGAATTTCAGGCGACAGGGAAAGTACTTCAGCAATAAGACTGGGAGAAAGCACGCACAAACGCATACATCAGCGTAAATGCAGTTTGACAAGTAAACGTTAAAGTACATTGTAGTTTAGAGATGAATAGGAAATAGAAAGCCATCAGTTTTATTAAACTTGTCTAGACCTCAATTACTTTATATATATATATATATATATATATATATATATATATATATATATATATATATATATTTATATGCATATATATATATATATATATATATATATATATATATATATATATATATGTATATATATATCGATCCCGGCTTGAAGCAATCGGATGTCTCACCACACTGCTAAACTGTGATACAGCGAAACAATCTGTCTGTAGATGACTACATATATAAAGATAAAGGCCAGCATTGCCCTGACGATCCGTTTAGGTGAACCCTAGCTAGATTTGCCTGGCTCTTTAGGTTTATCTTAGGTTTGCTCTACTTCGTGTATTGAGCACTTTACGTAGTTGCCTTTACTCGTTTTGTAGTTTTTATTTTCTTTGGACTCTGAGGTTGAACTCCGGATTATTCTTTTCGCCTCAATTTCATATTCTTAGTTTTTTCTTTTTTTTATCCCTTACTTTCCATCGGGTACTGGTTTGTTCTACTACAAGCCGAAATACCCAATTTTTTTGCAATCCAGTACCACCATTTATACATACATACATATATATATATATATATATATATATATATATATATATGTGAAAAACAGGAGCCGTCATTAGGCACATGCCCTATGCAAATGAATGTGCTATTTTCACCAACTCCAACAAAGACTTACAAGAACTGAATGACAAACAGTCTGTTACCATCAAAAGTTACCGGATCACTATCACCATTAAGAAGACTTAGGTTCTATTTTGCTCTTCCACAAGAAAATGTGGCCATGTATGCATATTGAAGGCGAAAGTTTCAACAATGTTGAGCATTTCACATACTCAGGGTTTTGTGTCGCAGCTTGGACAAAGAGATAGCCAGTTCTGTTGGTAAGGCCAGTTCCTCTTTTGGCCGTTTGTGAAAGAGAGTGTCTTAGGAGAAAGGCCTGTCACTGAAGAAGAAAATAGCCGGGTACCGTGCGATGTATCTTCCCTCTCTTTTGTATGGCAGTGATTCATGGGCAACCTACAAACGTCCCATTAAGGCACTGGAAAAATTCCACTACCGACCCCTGAGAAAAAGTATATATATAACGTGTCAGGACATGGTTACCAAAACCTCTGTTCTGAATTGCACCGATCTGACAAGTATCGCTGCGATGCTCATTAAGAACCAACAATGTTGGTCTGGTCATGTTGTGCTCGTGACAGACACTAGGCCTCCAAAGCAGATCTTTATCTTGGAAATCTCAAAAGTCCGCTGCATGGGGCCGGCCAAACCGACGCAATAAGGGCACACTGAAAGAAAGGCAAATAACTGCTAGTTGCCTCTCCGCACATGGAAATTACTAGCATCCAATAGGGTACATTGGTGTAGTTCAATCTATGATGGTGTGAACCAATTTGAAAATGACATGGTGCAAAAGCCGGAAGATAAGAGATCATTATGTAAACATGGAGCTTCCTCAAAATAACCAACCAACCACCAAGTAGCATGTCTCTCCACCCGCTATGTGGCAAAATCTGTGGTTCAAATGTTGGTCATGGAGCCCACAGTAGAACACGCTTCTCCAAATGTGTCAATACCTCGGCCATGTCAAATAGATTCTTGCTAGTTTGTGTCATCAAATTCATTTGGGATTGATTCTAGATGATTATTTATATTAGGATATCAAAACATGTGAAAAATCGCTGCACAAGTAAAATTTTTTTTCTCACTATAAATGTCTTTTCTCAGGCGGTGTTAAACTACTGGCGAGTGAAATATTAATTTAATTTCAAAATACAGAAAACTTTTTTTAAAAAAGACTTGTTGAATTTAAACCTGTATTCTATAAAAAAATAGAATTGTGGGCTTTTTTTAAAAAATATTCTGCTTTTTGAAATTAAATTAATCTTTCACTCGCAACTAGTTTAACATCGCCTGAGGAGACATATATATGGTTTCGATATATTATTGTAATTGTGTAGCGATTTTTTTTTTTTTTTTTTTCGTATCCTAAAATAAATAATATTTCGGTCTTCTATGTATCGAGCTCTCTTTTAAATTAAATGTTACGTACAGAATAAAGAATTAATGGCTTTATTTTTAATCCGAAATTTTTTATTACTTCAAGCGTTATTACAGTGGGTACATCTTATTCAAAATAGACGACGGATTTTCATTTAGTAAAAAGTGGTTATTATGTATACCGGCCTGCACATTCGAAAAATATTAGTGAATAGAACGCGTTCCCCGACTGCGATTGAACCTGTATCCCATTAAATTTGGTCAGGCGAACTTTACTGTGATGTTTATCGTGGCTGAGTGGTAAAGGACACTGGAGGAAACGCCAGTGGAATGCATTTACGTTACTCACGCTGATAAACGTAATATACAGTTTAATAAATAAAAATGGATTGTCTATTTCAGATACGAAGTATCCACTAAGAGACTGTTTGGAGTAATATATATATATATATATATATATATATATATATATATATATATATATATATATATATATATATATATATCGAGAGAAAAACTTGGCGTTGGCATAGGAAAAAGTATTTTGAGGCGACTGTCAGTTTTACACATTAATCGATTTTCAGACTAGCTTGATTTACTTTACAAAGATTTCTCAAGTGCGCACGCCGATAGACGTAATACACACTGTTTAATAAATAAAAATGGGATGTCTATTTCAAATACGAAATATCCACTATAAGATTGTTTGAAGTAATATATATGGATTCAATTTATATAACTATTTTCCAAACGTTTGCGATATGGCGCATTTAACTGTTTCTCCCAAAATTATCAAGATGAGGAAAAACTTTAGATATTATTTTTTTTCCATTTGTAAATAACGATTTTCTACTGATTTCTACTCGTTGTTTATATTTAATTTATTGAAACTTAATTTGGTAACTTATTTTGGTAATATTTTAACCAAAACTTAAAATTGCACTAAAATATCGCTAACTACAAAGAGATCACTTACACTTCAATATTACATGTTTTTATTTATTTTTTTAATCATTTTACCTCAAACAAGACAATAAAGCCACTACGATGCAAGAAGTAACTTCTTGCATCGTAGTTAGAGAATATGGGAAAAACTACTATTAAGGGGAGAAGACAATAAGAATTAAGAAGACAGAATAAAACGATTGACATTGCATTTAAGTTAACAGGGAATCAAGAAGCCAGCAAAGACTTCCCCAAGCGAGAAGTGCGATAGAAAAACTATTAGCAGAGAATTTATGGTTACATCTTGCCATTTCAACTATAAATTGATGAGACTTTGCCGCCTAAATTGATAAAGTTTGCACTTAAATTGATAAAGTTTTGGCACCATAGAGGAAATCGATATTTATTTTGCAAATACAAAAAATGTGGCACAAGGCCAAGAGCGGTGATAGGGAGAAGGTGGGTCTTCAATCTGTTTTGGCTCGACACAATTACTAATCCAAACTTACTTCAGTATTCCTTACACCAAAACAACACATTCTTACTTACCTTTATTATAGCTACCATAAGGCCTCAGTTTCTATATAAAGTCCTAACTAGCTCCCATATGCGCAATTTATCTGTCGGGAATAAAAATAGCAACATTTAAAAAAATGTGACTCCAATTAATATTTACAATGTTATACAATTTACCATAGAGGAAAGTTCAGCAGAACAATTACAATGAATTTATTTATTGGAGCTACGTAATCGGAAATCTCTAATTCTTACACATCTCTTGACCAAATGAACTTCCATATTCAGATGTGTCACTGAATTAAACATGCTAAATCCTGTGCGCCGCAATGAAGATCGATTTTCCTCACAGTTGTAATTTTCTCGTCTTGTACGTTTGTCTGAGCGTGGCAACGTTGAAAATCCGTTCCAAAGTTCTCAGTTGTCTTTTGCTACTAATGCAAAAAACACACGAGACATGCTGACAGTTATGGCTGTTGGGGGTAAGTTTATGGCATAATGCATGGAGCAGTCAACGTGCGGCACAATGTTTACCGGTTATTTAATGAAGCAGGGAAGTCTCTATCGAAAAAGAATCAGGAAAGGGGACGGGTGGTGAGGGTATAACAAGCTGTTCACACGAGATCAGACCCGGAAGAAAAATGTTAGTTCATTCATATATTAATCGTATAGAGAAAGAGAAAGACAAAAAAAAAAAAAAAAGTTGAAATTTTTGACACAAAGTTTAAGATTTATGTGTGATTTTCTGTTAAACTCTATTCCGACTGATTGCAAATGTTTGTCAATTGTCCATGAGATTTTTTTAATTGACTGTATAATTGATTTTGAATAGATGTATCTTTTCTTTTTTTTTTAAATCGTATAATTATATATATATTCGATTTCACTGTAGTGTGTTTGAAATCATTATTATGATGAAAATATAGTTTTTTTTTTGTTTTTTTATTAGAAGTGTTCCACAAGAAATGGGTGATGAATAAGAGACTGTTTGGATAGATGCTTATGATACCACTAGCACGGTGAAGTGATGGGTAAAATAGCAGAGTAGAATATTGCCTTGGTTGGAAATTGATCTAAGCGAAGGACAGCTCTGAATTCAAAACTATATGTAGCCCTGGCGAAGTACATACTATGTAGCTATTAAAGGAACGGTGGAGTAATTGAGGCTCTGATTGAGGATTCGGCGAGACGTGTTCGAATTCTAGTCAAGTTCATTACATTCATTTATTTGCTAATACTCTTTGGAAATGTATGAGCCCCTCTCTTCTCCCCAAGCTATGTGTAATACAGCAGGACAGAATCATATCGCCTTTGGTAACAACCAATCTAGGAGAAGAAAATCCTGACTTCAAACCAGATAGCACTAAAAGTGTGTATACATACGGCTGGAGACCGTTTGTGTATCCAAATTCTCAAATTCTACTATGGATTTTATTTCCCGATATTAATTTTATTTCTCAACAATAATTTTATTTCCCGATAATAATTCTATTTCCCGACAATAATTTTATTTCTCAACAATAATTTTATTTCCCGATAATAATTCTATTTCCCGACAATAATTTTATTTCTCAACAATAATTTTATTTCCCGATAATAATTTTATTTTCCGACAATAAAACTTCCAATTTTCGTTAGTTTCTATATGTCGTTTTACGCACAAATATACTTGGATAATACTCCCTCTTTTACTCTAAGCTACTGGTTAATAAGTAAGACTTGTATCACTAAAATTTTATTATTTCCCCTCCCAAAATATTTTTAAATCTAAAAATATTTTCTGGCTTTAAATAACATGCAAAGTGTTGATAAGCCTTAGAAAACGAATCAACTAAAAACAAATAATAGTGGTTACCACTAATGAAAAGGTACCCGCATGTCATGATAGCACTGCGACCATGTTTCACTAAAGATTTTAAAATCTTTTCATGTCCCATCTCATTTAGTGTCGACAACTATATTTAAAATGACGCCTATTGGCTGACGGTTTGAGTAGACGCGAAATAAAGTAAGTCAAATCAAATTGACAGCTAGTGTAAATAAAGATGAAAAGTAAAAGACAAATACAAACACAGGTTGAAAATATTTTATAATAACTCTTCAGAAGAAAGTGAAGGAAAGCGAGAAGAAAGGACTAAATATCAAATGCCAGAAGACAGAATATATTGTTGTCAGTAAAGGGAACAGCTAACATGCAACTTAGAGATCGTAGATATAAAAATCAAACAATTAAAAAAAACTTAAATATCTGGGAAGTGTTTGAATAAAGGATGGAAAATGCGACACATAAATACGTAAGCGAATTGAGATAGTGAAATATGTCACCCAAAAGGTAAACAAAATATTAAGAAACAGAAAAAATAATCGTTTGAAACAAAGCAATGTGTACTGAATTGAACTGAATTGTTATGTATTATCTGTCTTTCTATATGACAGTGAATGCTGGACAATCTCCCCACAAATGAATAAGAGATTTCAAGGAACAGAAATGTGATTCTACAGAAGGATGCTGAGAATAGCCTGAATATATAACAAACATATGAGCAACGACGAATTTTTAAAGAAAATGGAAACAAAAAGCATACTTACACATAACATCATGAAAAGATAGCTGAAATTTCTAAGACACATAATGAGGAAAGAGGGCTTGGAGAAACTGATACTCACGGGCCAGACTGAAGGCAAGAGGGTTACGAGAAAATAATGCAATAGCTACATAGCGTTCTTCAGTAAATGAATAGTAGAATATGATTTAGAAGAGATAACAAAGAAAGATTTATTGTTTAAATCGGCTAAAATATAGAAACTTCTAACCATTCTAACTTTACAGAAGTAAAGCGTTTACATTTTGCCATGACAGTTTACGCATTTTCCGCTATTTTTATTTAATTTGGTTTCCTCAAAAGACAGTATTATTTATCTATTAAATCCCGATTTTTTTTAATAATAATTGTTTACAAGGTAGAATATAATGTACTAATATGTGTGAAAAAAATTAACAACAATTGTCCATCTGTTTACCAAGCAATAAAATAATCATATAGAAATATATAAATGCCTTCTTAGGCGTAAAAATATCAAAGGAAAAAATGTAATAACCAATCATATATTGTGTTTTTTCTTGTCTATTTATATATATTGGTAAGTGGTGCATTGTGGATAGTCTATTGCATTATAGTTATTCTTTTCTAACGGTTATTTTGGCGGGAGTGTCGGGAGTGGTTTGTTAATTTATTTATTATTTCCTTTATTTAATTATTCTGATTAATTTATTTCACTTGTATTTGCTTATTTATTATTATTTATTTTTATTCATTCTTTTCAGTTTTTAAATAATATAGTATAAATTTGTTTTCGTCTCTGCATTTTGAGATCGTTTATTTAGTATAAAATATACATAGGAGTAACTGAAGGACCCTGGAAACAAAGACATTATACACACAAAACATCTTTCACAAATAACAAATAAGTTAGTAGAGAATCATCTACGTATCTGAAAAAAGGTGGATTTTATGGTAAAATGCTTTTAAAAGATGGCCAAAAGTTTTATGAAGAATGTTATGACGCACAAAGTGACCCATTTCGGGAGCTAGAGATTAGGGAATCGGTTCAGATACAGAACCAAGCCAGTCCATACGCAGGTCGATGGAGTGTGACGTCCCCCGGTGTCGCTGCGCCAAATGTGACGTCTGCCTAGCCGCGTCCGTCGTGCTATCCTGTCCTACGACGACCAGCTGGCTTGGTATTGGTCGCCACACCAAATATGACGTTCTAACCTTTTGTTGATTCGGAAGGGAATCTGGTTAGATTGGGTATCAGCCTTGTCGTTCCCAGCTCGCCTCCAACGTCTGGTTACCAAAGTAACTGTTTTGATTTCCAGTCTAACCTACCCTCGTTCTGAATTGATCTTAGGCAGACGAAATCAATCAGTCGCCGGGCCGTAATGCAAGTCGAGTTCGAATAAGGATGATATCGCACAAGTATATGTAAAATAAAATAAAATAATAACTCGAAAAGTTCAAATGTGTTAAAAAAGGATATCATTTTATATATGGTTGCTGAATACAGGACTGTGTCTACTTCCCAACCCGCTATATGGATTCGTGACACTTTGCATTTGTTAGGCGAGTCTTAACATCCTAAGTTGTTTAAGAAACTGGTTCTTGGTGTATCTTCAGACGATATTCATGAAACTTGTTTCGGTGGTGTGAGTCTAAGTCGTTCTTCAAAAATAAATTGTTCTTGGCTAGAAGTTGAGTTCGGAATTTGCGCGAATCTTTCACGTCAGCTATCTGCAAGGCTATTAGCTCTGTAACTGTCTCTGCCAATTGCCAACTCCAACTGCTTTTCACTCGCTGCGACTCTGCTTATATGGACGCCGACCAAAACCGGGGTGGGCTTGTAAGGGTTTGAGGTTCCTTGATAATTCTCAACCCACAATCCACTTCTTTGGTTTCAGTCAGGAAAATTTTATTATTTTCCATTTTTGGAAGTCTTTCGTCTTCGCACCTCCTTCTGTTCTCATATTGGTATCTGACCATGCCCTCAGAGGGTGTCAACTGGTTCCTCCTCTCTCTCACAGTGGCATCTCACACCTATCCCTTCAGGGGAGCGCAACAGGCCTCCCCTCCGTCTTCACATGATTACCTTCGCCCAATACTCCTGCTATCATTCAGCCAATGGGCGCTCAGAGGCGTGGGTGTGGCCAGACTAGCCTCGGTTTAAAAAATCTTGCTCAAAGAAAAAAAAAATTATCCTTTTTTTTCACTTTTCCTTTTCCTTTTCCTTTTTCTCTTCGTGGAGACCTCACACCCTAGACTCTTTATCTTTTAACCAAATTACCTGGAATACGTCAATTAGCTTTTCGTCATCACCAAGCGGGTGGCCACCCAGACGTACCTGCACTCCTCGCGCCAACCACTGATCCGATAAAACAGTTTCGCTACCATAGCCGAATTTCATATGGAATTCGTCAACTAGATTTTCGCCAATTATCAAGTGGGTGGTCATCTGGCGAAACATAAAACACAAAATAATTTCGCTATCATAGCCAGCCTGACGATAAACAGATGCTCCTCTCAATGATTTCTACATATAGACAAAGGCTTCATGATGGTCAGCGGACACTTTTGTTTTTGTAATTCTGCGACACAGTTAATTTTTATCTATTTAGAATTCTGTCTCTGAGGTTATTTGGCCAACCTGGAATTTACACCCGCCCCGTAACCTAAATCAGATTAATTCCAGTATCTTCCTTTTTACCTTCTCGACAATGGGAATAAAAAATTTTACCACTTTTCCTTGTCAGAGAAATAACACCGCTTAGTGTCCTTTTCGTGATGGCTTCTTATCACCTAAATTTAATTCTCGCCTTTCTTTTTTTTCTTTTTCCCTTTTAGCAAGCCAAATAGTGTCACAGAGAAAACTTTGAGAATTTTGGAGGAGGTAGGCAATAGGAAATATCACGTACAAATTGACGACAACAACCAGTTGACCTGGCACAATTTCCGCTTCCTCTGGAAGATAAACCCAGCGTGAATACCCGTATAGCCCAACACCAGAGGCCAGAGGTACCGCGCCAGAGGAAATGGAAGAAGAGTACACAGATGGCTCGCAGAAGATGGAAATTCCCACAATGATGTAGAATGATGAAAGTAAACATCAATCAAATCAACCATTGCCAAACCAGGGCCCCGGTCGCTGTACCAGAACATCACGGCCAGCTCGAACTCTATCCCCACAGACAAGGGTTACGTCGCACAAGTATTCAAGGACTCCCCTCCAATGGACCACAATCCAAACGCTTTGTGGTCCCATAAGCGGGGTGATGGTAGAGTAGGACAGGCAGCCGTATCATGCAGAGGGACGTCCTTAAGAACAACACCTGTAACCCATTCAGTAAATGGACTAACCCGGCAACCGTGTGAAAAACGCAAATATATACAAAGTGAGCGGGAGGCTTGAAGAAGTGAACAGTTTGCAACCTTCACTCAAGCTTTCTACATTAACTGATTTTAGTAAAAGTTTCGAAATACTTTTTTTTTATGAATATGCATTATTTATTTCAGCTTATTGTTTTCGATTAGAGATATTTATAAGTTGCTTGTTTGCGGGAGATTGTCTTAATAATAATAATAATAATAATAATAATAATAATCGGTCAGAGAACCACAAAAACAGAATGACCTCTCTTACTGACATGGCAATCCCTGCAGACTGTAATGTAGTTGTTAAGATCTTTGAGAAAACTATCAAAATACAATGACCATGATGTGGAAATCTAAAAAAAATGTGGCACATGAGGATATCAATAATTCCAATAATTAGTTGGAGCCCTCGTTTGGATTGGAAAAGGTTCCGATAGACTCATTTAAGGGATTTCTGGCAGTCTAAACCTTAAAAAATATCTTAATAAACTGTACTCACAATTTCAGCTCACATTTTGTGAAGGGCTACATAGATAATATGTAAAATGTGTATGATCTTAGGTGAATTTTTTTTTTTTTAATTAAAATGCTCAGTAAAAAATGTCTTCATTTCATTTGTGACATTATGTTTCTGGTTGGAACCCCGAAGGAAATTTGTGCACAACAGAAATTAGAAGAAATAATAATAATAATAATAATAATAATAATAATAATAATAATAATAATTAGAAGAAGAAGAAAAAGTTCAACAACTAGACGCATATATAGGAGTGGCAATTCTTAAAAAAAATGAACAAAGACTTTGAATTCTAGATCGTATACAACAGTTTAAATCTAATGGCAACTAGGAAATGTATAGTTGTAAAAGTGAACCAATGAGTGAAGAAGAATTAAAATTTTAAACTACGAAAAATATGCCATGTCTTCTTGCTAGAATTGAGAAAACTAGAACATGCGTGGTATGTTGGAGCGCATAATATCCGCTGCTTTTGGCACTATACCCAAATCACGCTGTTGGAATATTAAAAGAAGAACAGAGACTTGAGAGACTGCCCAGGTAGAGCGTAAGATTACCGTTACTCGAAATCAATCGATAACCAACAGGCAACGAAAGGTATGAAACAACAGTGATAAAATTAACAATAGGAAACAAAATGAAACGACTTGTAAGTATGTAACAGTGAATGGTATAAGTAAATGGTTAAACATAGACAAGAAATTGTCAGCTGTTGTTTTATGTGACAAAATGAATCTATAACATGAGAATTTAAAATGATTAGTGAAGAAAAAGTTATATATAGAAAATTATACAGAAAATTACGGTAACGATAGTAAATTTTAAGGGAAATTGGTAGAAATGACGGTCAAATAAAAATGGAAAGTAGCTTGGAAAATGAAAACGTTTAAAATGATTCGCTTATTGGTTGGGTGAGATAGAAAGAATGAAGGAGATGTTGAGGTCAATAGAAGAAAGCGAAGAGAGGGTGGAGAATACGACAGAAGCGAGAAAGAAAAAAGAACTTTTGACTCGATTCCATTTGCTTTGATCAGTGAAGCAGGAAGAGTGAGCCAAGCATAAATTGAGACCCACCTTCCAAAACCCAAACCACATATCGCATCACCCTACCTGTTCCATACCCGATTTCAATCGACACATTCACGCGGGCACATTCAAGCGCGTACACATACGTATGTAAATAAATATTACACAAAAACGCCGGCACATAGGGATCCTCTAACTGAAAAGATTTTTTCGTTCTGTCAATTCACTATCTCCCTCTTATGTGTCTGTCTCTTTATCTCAGTATATATACATGCACTATACACACACACACACGCATATATATATATATATATATATATATATATATATATATATATATATATATATATATATATATAGAGAGAGAGAGAGAGAGAGAGAGAGAGAGAGAGAGGAGAATTCGAAATCCAGTCGAATCCATTACATTCACTTAAGTGCTAAAATGTATGAAACTTCTTCTCTCCCAAGCTTTGGGTAAAAAGCAGGACAGACTGAGTTCCGTGGCGTTGGATGGTAATAGTTCTAGAAGGAAAACTCTAAATTCAAAACCTTCAGAGGGTCGTTTGGGGAATTTGTGCCATGTAGTACACCATGTCTCGTCATTCAGCCCTTCAAAATGTGTGACTGGATTTGCACAAATCATTTACCACTATAATCAAATCAAATATGCAGGTGACTAAACTGTCGGTTCCTAGGAACTGAGTTGCTTGACCCTCATACCTCGAAAACGACGCGAGTCTCTCTCTCTCTCTCTCTCTCTCTCTCTCTCTCTCTGTGTATATATATATATATATATATTCATATGTATATGTGTGTGTATATATATATATATATATATATATATTCATATGTGTGTGTATATATATATATTTGCCTATATATATATATATATATATATATATATATATATATATATATATATATATCTAAGCTTCTCCCATTAGTACATTTCCCACGGAAAAAAAACTTTTTCAACGGAATATATAAAAGAGGAATTGCTGACTATATGCAATATATATATATATATATGTATATGAAGAAAAATATTCTTAAGATGTGCTATATTTATGGGATAAAATGCTCAGTATCAGAGATAGAGCGTGTGTAAATATAAAATTGAACATAGAAATCAACACTTAAAGTCGACAGTCTGTTTCATGCTAGATGCAATCATCGGACACTATTCGGAACAATACTTGTCGACAACACTGATATAATAGCATCATCCATATACACAAAAAGGCTAAAAATAATGGAAGCCTTATTAATAAATACAAACAAACCAACACTTAATGCTATTAAATTTGAACATGGATATAATATTTTGACCGTGTTTAGAAACAAAAAAAATTGAAAACATTTTATAAAACATACATATAACAAACTATTTCTAATTTTAACAGTTAAAATATAATCCTTGAAAATGGCTAAATGTATAGCCGAAAGCGCTCGGATAAAAAGAACATTCGGTCAGTTTTTATATAATTTATCAGCCGAAAAGAAAAAAAATATTAGATCGCCTGAGAAATTGTATAAAAAACTAAATAAAGCACCTTGTCTGTCGTTTTTAATGGAATGTGCATGAAAGAAGGATTGCTGCCTAAATACACACACACACACACACACACACACACACATATATATATATATATATATATATATATATATACTTTTATTTTCTAACACGTTTCGTCATTTCATGTTCTTTACCTAGACAAATGTAAAAATTTTATTTTGCAAAATGTATTTATAATGTAAATAATGTATTTATAAACATAAGAAAAAAATATATTTAGGTCTTCAAAATTTAAGAACACTCAAAATTATCCTTAAGGCCAAGGGTGGAATTAAAGGTAAATTATGGAGGATCCTAAGTGATATAATTTAATACTTAATATATGAAAGTGATTTGATATCCTTAGATATTCATATGTTAATTATTTGTCATAGATATGAGTGTATATGTGGACATCACGTATAGGGCGACACCTAAATACTTTTTTTGTGAAAAAAACAGAAATTTTCATATAGCTCGTGTATAATGGGACCCAAGCTTCTAGTACGCCAGCCTTAAGCAAATATTAGTGTAATGTGCATTATCCTGGAATATTTTATAACAGATAAATTGTCTTCATTCTTTTTTGTACAAAGCTTCTCCAAAATGGAGAGAAAAACCACCACGAAAATATTATTACGTATAGAGAACACTAAAAGAACGAAAATTAAGACTACATTAAAGATCAAAAGTGACCAAAAAGTAATAAGCGATCGTAGAAACTGTTAGCATAGAAACCTTGATTACATTTAATCATTTGTAATGTAAAATGATGAGACGTTGCTATATCAGTCTACTACTGCGCTTAAATTCATAAAGTTTAAGTAAACTTATCCAATATAATAATTAGTTCAGATATAAGACGAATAAAATGTTTGCAATATCCACGAAAACAAGAAATAAATAAGTCAAATAACCTCGATAAAAATACACCCTGAATCAATAACGCTTAAAGATTTATGCAAAATTATTGCACAATATATCACAACTTGAAGACAATCAACTTAAACACATCATGGAAACAGCAGTAGTAAAGACATTTAAAATAATATTCCCAAAAAGATGTGTGTGTGTGTGTGTGTGTGTGTGTGTGTGTGTGTGTGTGTGTGTGTGTGTGTGTGTGTGTATGTATTAATAAAGTTTTTCACTTAACCTACTGAATATATGTGGGTGCTTGAGTGTGTGTGTGTTTGTGTGTTCGTTGAATAAGAATTTTAAGTTTTTTTTTTTTTTTGTTGCACTTTTAAATTTATCCAAAGTTTTCTTGATGCCAGCCGCTTTCGTCATATTTTTAGACTTTACAAGAGCTATTTTTTGCTCTACTACTATAATAAATGGTGTGTAAATGGTATTTCTGGCGGTATAAAATTACGGAAAGAAGATATAGTCTTCTTTTCCAAATTAGTTCAGTACAAAAATATAAAAAAAATACTAGTGTGTATACAAGAAAAAAGAAACTAAACTCCAGTTTTGTTCAACGAAATATGTATTGTAGTCGGTTTGATGTTCAAAAAATTATTATAAATATATATACATCTATCTATCTATCTATTTATATATATATATATATATATATATATATATATATATATATATATATATATATATATATATATATATATATATATACTCTCCAAAGAAATGCGTTAACCTTTCGGGAAGCAGTCAATCATAGACCTCCACAAATGTTTTTCTTTATTAAATATAGATTGGCATGACTTCTTAAGAAAGATAGTGGAGTGGTTCTGTGTTACTTTTCCACTGTTCCGAATTCAGTGTTACTCTTCGCCACGACTGGATATAACCTAAAGTTCGAGGGAAATCTGATCGATTTATTCCCTTTCTACACTGAGCCTGATTTTGAACACGGATCGCCAATTCTCCGTGCTTAATCGAATGAATCATGTTGCACACACACACACTCACTCATACTCACTTTCACACACACACAAACAGACACACACACACAAACAGACACACACACACACAAACAGACACACACGCACACACTCCCACTGACACAGAGGCGAATCTTCTTTATCTTCTTCCTAAATTCAGTGTAACCGTGCGCTTTTGCCAACATCAAAGGATTGATAACCGACCAGCTCCTTCGTATCAATGTAGTATGCGGGCAGGTTGATTTTCTCACTTTTCCTTTCGAAAATCAACATTACACTCAGTGCAAAAGCCGAGGTTTGATGTGGTTTGGTGTGGTAAGTATTGGCACCAGAAATCAAATTCACAGATTATACCAATTCTTAGCATTGATGTTTAAAGATCATCTGAAATAATGCAGAGAAATAGCTAATTATGTAACTTTTTGCTTACAAACCAACTTCGAAATATTGCTATTTCTAGAATAATTCAAAATAAGAATGATATTTTTTGTTTTAAATAAACTGAATGGAAAATATATTCAAACCAATATTCTAATTATGAATCAGCAAAAGTAAAATATACAATTTTATACTGTATTTGATAAGTGAAATTTGTATAAAAATTGTAAAATTTGACAGGAAAGACTAATCAATGAATAAAGGATATTACACTATTTATTAGGTTTTAATTAATAAAAATCAAAAATAGATAAAAGTCTATATATCATCGTAATACTGCTGGACATAAATTATAAAAGGAAATGTATTAAATTGGCATTATTTATTAGAAATCGCACTGAAATGACTGTCACTATATAAAATATTACGTCATAATACAGCTAAATTGTTCAGTATAATTTCTCTTTGAAGTGAAGGACTTATTTGATAACGCAATGGCTAAGCGATAATATGCTTTCACCTTTGCTTCTTGTCCATTTATAATTTGTTATGGTTCACTCGTTAATTTAACTGCTCTTTCCACACAAGGTTAATATGCAAGTAAATTCGGCAACTCTGATGTCATTCCATTCATTAAAACCACTTGCAGTTCACTATTTGAAAAAAAAAAAACTTTTGTAAGTGAAGTTTCACACACTCCATTTTGATCAGTGTACAGCTTCAGAGTTGATGAATGTATTTTTCTTCATCTGTTCTTTGGTGACACGCTACCTTTGAAATAAAAAAAAATAATTTTATGTGAAAATTTAATCATGCTTATATTATTTTGATGTAATTTGAATGAAATTTTAAAATTAGTTTCATAAATTGACATAACTAAGACTAAACAACTGTTTACTTATGTAAAGGACATTTTTTTATTACCTTTTACTTCACCGCCAATTCAACTGACTTCATACATGAGAAAATAATATTTTCTGGAAGTAAGTCGGAAGCCTTACGTTGAATATTTTTAATGCAACCTTCTGTATTTTGGTCGAGTGTTGCTTTATTCAATGGATCATATTGAAAATATACAATTGTTAGTTATCGAATTTATTAATCTTTTTTAATTTAAAATCAACTAAATGCATATATTTCGATTATGAATTTTATAAAGATGTGCTGTAATAGTTTAATTACGAACTGGAATTTAATATCATAAGCTAAATTTTTAAACTCGTTTCCTCAAAAATCGGTAACGATTTGGAAAGAAAATTGTTATTATTAGGTTGGTGCAAAAATAATATCAGTTTTTGACGTATTTTTTAACGTCAAAAAACCATATTATGTTTGCACCAACCTAATATTAATCATTTCAACCCCAACTCTCTAACTGAGTACAATACCCGGGTACTAAAATCAACCTGCCCTAATGTAGTGTCTGTACCCGTTGCCTAAATTAGGTTTTCAGTCTAATTTTGGCGTGCTGTTTAAGCAGCCGAACTTTGGTGGAATATGTCACTTATCTGTTTCACTCCAGATTGGACGTTATAATCAAAGCAAGATTCATTTTGCAATTTTACACACTGCTTGCATTAGCGTGACCGAATTTGTTTAAAAAGAAAAAAAAACACAAAAATTCATGCTATTCATTTTTAGAGATTATATAGAATGTTCTTCACCTATGTAATTGGCTCAAATTATATGTGATAATGCCGTTTCAGAAAATATCATTTTGCGTTTTAAGAGTAATTCTATTCGTGTTTGCCTATCTTAGTCTGTGTGAGTGTGTGTACTTCTGCTTGCATGATTCCTGTTAAAACAAAGATGCACACAAACGAAAATAAGTATATAAAATCTGTTACCCTCACAGACACACTGATACACTGACGCACAATCACATATCCCCTTTCCCTCTCTCTTTTCCCTCTGATATACATACAAATAAATCTAGCACAAGCACACTCTGACATAAAGATAGGTTTTAAAACTTGAACACCTACACAAATGTACAAATACTTATGACAACACATACATATGCTTACACTTTTTGCAAAATCGCACACACTAATTCATGCAATCTAAAATTCGTTGCATATTCAATACTCAAATACCGATGCATACGCATATCTCCTTTCTATCTTCCTCTCCGTCACGTTCTCTATCTCTCTCCCTCACTCTCTCTTCTTCTCTCTCTCTCTCTCTCTCTCTCTCACCAGTTTACTGGTAGGATCTTGTGTATGAATGCATCTCTCCACCCCCTCGTCCCATAAACTCTCGATTGGGAGAGCAGATTGGACACATCTTACATCAGGAAACTCCGGAATACTCCACAGATCAGTTGTGGGAAAATTTGGCAACAGATGACACAATATATTAACCTGCTGGAATAGCCCATCTTTTGTTTTCATCCGTCGTATTATGGAATCTGCAAATGGTCACAACTCAATGCAACTTAGCGGTCACCAGAAAGCTGCATTCCGGACCAGCGGAACCAAGTGGACATACCGCACATCACTTTAGAACTAAACCAGCCTTCATAGCGCCTTGATGACAACGGATCCATAGCTTCTTGTAGTTTGCATCTTTCTGAAACGGTACTGGAAACAATAGGAACTGTGATTACGCCACACACTCTCAGTCCTTCAGAATCGACTTCGGTAGTGTTTTGTGTCTGGTTTCGTAGTGAAAGCAGGGGCATCTTGATTGACCTTCTGCTCTCATATCCCGAGGAATCTAAAGAATATCCAGACGGTTATTAATTATTTGTGAATTAAGTGTCGTATCGTCTGTTTGCATGCATCAAACGCCTCATCATTAGGAAGCTGTGATTTCCCACAGTGCTGTACTCGGTCGGTGGTAATGCTTTCCATCAGGCGTCCTTGGCAATCACAAGGAATCTTAGACAGATATCAAACATCCTGCAAATATAAGAAATTGAATATTCCAAGAGTCTGGAACTCATTACCATGATCTATTCCAACTTGGATAATTCACGTCTATGGGAATAGCGGTTAAACAGCCATGAGCAGTCTAACCGATGTTCCCACTGACTCACCAGATGTGAGGAAACAACTCTGCATTTTCATGACGTCAGGATAGAGTTGCGCCAACTACGTTTACATTCTATACCAGCTTCCCTTGATTTTTATGATGTCAATTTACCTAAATCTCTTTAACATTCACAGAAATATAGTAACTAATAATCATGAATACACATTCCATCTAATTCTGTATCGTTTTCTCTCTGAAAGAGTAATCAATACTGTTCCATTCTCATCCAGATGCACACAATGACTAATACTTTCACACTCATTCTGAAACACATGCACATACACTATAAAAGTGACAACATACATAATAATACATAGAGGCACACGAGGTAATACTCACTGATATTGTGCATACAGATTTCGATCCAAATATACATAGGATAGGCCTCACTTCCAAATACATGCGCACATAAAGATAAATTTCTGATTTTCGGACACATGTACATATAATCTCCCTGTAATACAATCAGTTTAATCATTTCACCCCAAGCAAGGCAATAAAGCCATGAAGATGCAAAGGGTTACTGTGTGTGTAAGAATATGAGGAAAATAAGAACATTATTAAGAAACGAGAAGAATAACAGAAGAGGAATTAAGACGACAAAAAATAACGATTATTTAAGATCAAAGGTGACTGGAAATCAAGAAAGTTCTCCAAGCGAGAAGTGCCAGAGAGGAAACCGTTAAAATAGAACTTATTATCTGTCTATACCTTTGAGATGAGGTATTATGATTACTTGAATTATTTATATTACTTGGACTGTTATCCACATCTTCATTGTCATATTCACAAAGTCCCGGCCGTTTTACGCTCTGGCCTTTTCTGATGAAGTACCATGCCTCTTCCCGATCCATGGTTCAATGGAAAAAGACGTTGGTTAGATCCAGTGACTCCAATACCAAACCACAGCAGTGGTGAAACAAAACTTGAAGAGTTGAGTTAAAGCGAAATGCCTGAGACATCAGGAAGAGGCATGGCACGTGGAACTAGAAAAATCTATTCCGGTGGACGAAATAAAGAGTTTGGTTTGAAATTACATTCACCTGAAGAAGGCCGATGCGTACAAAGGCTGAAACGTTGTGAATATGGCAATGAAGATGAGAGTAACAGTCCGAGTATTGTAAATAATGCAAGTTATTTATTATTATATTTAGCGATTTTAACTATAAAACAATGAGACCTAGCTGCCAATCTAGCACTGCGCTTAAATCCATACAGTCGAAATACCAAAGAAAGCACATAAGAACGATTAGCATGAAGGTATTTTTTTTAGAAGCTACGTTACGGCGGTGGGAAAGAGACTGAATCCGAGATGCCAGGTCAAGACTGATAACATTGCAGACACTCCTTTGGATTTAATAAAGAATCTCTAAATATATAGTCGAAGCACAGACCAGATATGATAGCAATATTCAAAGTATGGATGAATGGTAAAATTATAAATGTGTAAGATATATCTTGTCGAGAAAAATGCTATTCCATAATTCATTTTTGCAAATACAGGTTCGAAGATATATACTAACACATATGTAAACATTTTTTTCACACAACGATGCATATTAACCCACTCGCTTTCAAAGACATATACACAATAATACTACACTCGATTATTCTCTATAAAACACATAAGTAAATGTATATACAGACATATAAAATCTCTTTCAAAGACATACAGACAGATTTTATTAATCTCATGCACGCATAGCAAATTGAGATCAGATCGAATTCCCGGTGTGAACGTCTTAAGAATAAGGATCAAAGTCGAGACGTAAAAATCAATAACAAAAGAATTTCGGTTCGAAAACATCTCGACCACCAATCGGATATCGTTGAGCGCACTTCAAACAGTAACCACAGTTGCTCTTTTCATGTCAGCCGTTGCCAGTCTGAGTCGAGTTCACAGTTCAACTGTAAATATTTCGTACGTCGACCGTCGCAAGGGCATGTTCCGAGAAGACTATAAATCATGATCGCCACCGATCACGCTACAAGCTAAATGCTCCATTTTCATGAAGACAGGCGTGGATTTACTTAAGCGTCTTTATGGTGATAATGTCGATTCTACCTAAGCTGAGCTTATTCAGGCTTAAATATAAACTCAGTAGGTAACCAGTAAAAAGCGAACAATTGCTCTGACGAAAATGCTAGAACAGCACCATTATACGCGATTTTTATGCCTTGATCTCTAAGATGTAGGCGATCATAGGTCTCCACAACTTTCATTTTTTCATTTTCTGTGAATTGCCATGAATTCATAAAAAAAGGCGGGGAATGTGTGTTGTGTTCTCCAGAGATCACTTATAATTATCTTAGACTGGCTACACTGCTATTTAACTTATAGCTGGGGGTGAAGAAAGAGGTATTTATTTCCTGTCTGAATTAATGGGATGGGACGTTATCACTATTTACACTATATATATTCGGACCCTTGTTTTCATCATTATTTTTGTCATCATATCGTTTCGGTTTCTGTGACCCCGGGCCTTCATCAGGTATATATCGATTTGGATAACCTACAGGGGATTCTGAACTACTAGGTAGACTGTTCATGTTCTACTGTCCATATATAAAGATATCATCCAGTTCTTATTAGTAGTACTGCTCAGTTATTGTTCGCCCCGTTTCCACTGAATCCAGCTACACACATCTCCATAGAGTGTAAAAAGTAAAATCTTCGACACCCGGCAAAAATCATGTGGCGACCCAGACGAATGCCAGCAAGATGTGATCAGCATAAAGAATACCTTTCATAATAACAACTACCCAGTTAACATAACATCAGCTTCTACCGGTAGGAATAGAATGGCCAAGGAGGAAGACCATAAAATTGCCACGGTCTGTTTACCTTACGTTAAGGGATTATCGGAAAAGATTCAGAAGATCTGCGATTGATAAAATATAACAACAGTCAGAAGACCTGATAGAAAATTAGAATATGTTTCGTTTTGATCTGTGCTCTCTGCCGTTTACTCACAGCAATAAAAGAAAATTCTGAAATTTTATTACACATCTTGAAAAATGAATGCTTTTTGCTAATCTTAATTACATAATTTGATTAAAAGATTATGCTTTGGGTCATATTATTTTAAATTTCTTCTGCCAATACAGAAAATGTCACAGAGCAATCAAAGTCACTATCATCGCAGCCATTACTATGTAAAAATATTTCTTAAGTGTAAATTAGATATTGACATAAATGAAATGAGACTGTATAATTCTAATTTCACAAGTAGAGTTCGTCTACTCGTAATCAAGTGGTAGACTTACTGGCGATTATATCGTCTCGAACACAGGCAATAAACGTTGTAAAATATTCAAATATCCCAACTATCAAATTTATAACTTAAATATTCCATAAGCTTAAAATTTGTGCAATGTGTATGGCTATAGAACAGGTTTCGTATAGAGTTTACCTCACAACTTCTTATTGATTTGACAGTTTATAAGGTGTTATATGTGTGTGGCCTTGGAGAGCAAAGTTATTCCAAGTAAACTTTTATTTGGAGAGTTAAATATGTGCCATAAAGTGATAAGAAAGCATGTTTGCATTGCAATAAATTCCTAATGGGTTCAATTTTAATTTGTTTCTCTATTATTATGGATGTTTGCATTGATAGGCCAAGATTAGCCATGGGTAGAACGCCGATCGCGTAAATCTGCGATTTTGAATTCTTAACTAGCTTCTTTTCAATATTAAAAAAAGAGTCAAATTAAAATATAATAAAACTTACATATACTTTTGCATATATCCGTGCATATAATTAAAGATATATTGTCGGGAAAGTGAATTAATTCTGTGGTATTTAGAAATTACATTGCTTTAATAGAAATCGTCCTAAAATGTTTTTAATAGCAGATTTCAAAAGATAAAACGTTACATGTGATACAGGCTAAAGAAATATTATCACTTTTCAGTGTAACATGAAAGAAGTCACTTGCAATCTGCACTTAAGTCATTATAGATTTATGACGAGTTTTCCTTTCATCTAAAGTTTGAAGATTTTAAGCCGTTTTCTCATTTTCTGACTATTAGCAGCAAGGATCAGAAATAGATTAGAGAGAATTTCCTAATGTCTGTAGAATGTATCTCATCAATTGAGATTTCACATATGGTAAAAGAAGCATCAAATGCAAAAACAACTTATGCGGTAAAAGATTCTAAAATAAATATCAATGTTGATACAACCAGGGCAAATAATTCGTGCTACCGTCTCAAACTATTTCGAATATTGACGAAAATATAATCTTATCTCTTACATTTTAGATTCGCGCTGTCCTAAACCAATTTATTACAGTATATTTCGGTAGAATAGAGAGGGAGACTCTAATCAAGTTATATATTTATTTCAGCCACATGCCAAAAATCAAAACGACACTATTTCAAAAAATATAAACATTTTCCACATTTTTGGGAAACACCAAACTCTTGGTCTTGACCAGCGTTAATAACTCACGTACCATTTCGTGAGAGCAGACATTTGGAGTATATTCGCCATTTATTGCAACTCTCTAAAAATACAGTGACACGTAAAACTGGTTTATTTTCTGAGAATTTTTTGTACTGGAATATTTCTTTTTAATTACAACTCAGATTAAGGAAGAAGAATATCTAAACCTATCACAATATATTTTAATCCTTGTCATTTTATACATTTTGACATGATGAAACGCAAAATAGGCCAAAATAAAAATGGAGACAATTTGCAGGTATAAATGGATGAAAGCTGGGAATTTGCACGCATGGACAAATGACTACAGGATTATAAATATAATAAAGAATTAAAAAGGAAATTCATGATCATTCTACAGTAAAACATTTAAAAGACAACTTAAAATATGATGTTGATAACAACGAATGACAAAGAAAAAATCAATAGAGCAGTGGAATACTAATTTGTTCAAGAATTTAATGAAATATAAATGAAAGATATCTTCACAAAATATCTGCGTTAACTTTATTCATATGCAGTCATCTAAGAGACTACGCCGATGTTACATTCTTTTGTTTATTCAGAAATCAATGAAAACTCGTCCGGTTTCTTATAAAACATATAACATTTTTTAAAAGATTTTTTCTAAAAGTTATAGAAGTTTATTTAGGACTTATAACGTATAAATTTGCTTTTAACAGCTTAAAATGGTTACTGGCACTTCTAATTATATTCCGTGTTTTCTCCATCTTATTGTCGCTTTCATCAAAATACAAATTCGAGAACCTTTTCACTCACAATAGAGAACAACACAAAATCAGGGGAAATAATAGCTCACATCAGGGGCCTGTGTTCGTGAACATCACTTTAGATACTTAAGATAGAGTAGCGTGCTGATTACACGGCTCACAAATGTCTAATAAATAAAACCACAACATGTTTTAGGTTTTACATGTCCTTTTTATCCTCTTTTTGACTTAAAGTTTTCGTAAAGAACAACAATAAAGAAATGGAATCTGCGTCGTAATTTCGAACTCTGACTGGGGTAGTGTTCTCTTCGTATTAAAGCTGTGGATAATCGACATAAATAAGGAATATAATCTGATTTTTGTATTCTTTTACTCAATTTAACATATTACGAAGAAATGGACACAGCTAACAACATAACCCTAAGAATCAGCATTAAGGATTTGTCATTGAATAATTTCAATAGGAAACTTGTTTTTAATTTTATCAATCTTCCTTCTAGAAAACACAGTTCATCCACAAGAAATGAGGATGGTTCATTCTAATAAGGAACAACGAAGGCATGAATGGATTTTTCCTGAACTAAAACGAAAAGTGACCAATCAAAAGAATCCAAAAGGCAAAGTTCAGGTTTAAGTAAAGACTTTTCTCGATATCCTAGACTATTATCATTATAATCATCAATATTTGTTTATTTTTCCAATGTTATTAGTACTACATTTATATAAATGGTTTGAAGCTGATACGTTAAACATTACACCACCTACGTTGCTAATATCATTTCACATATCTCAGTAGTCTACTATCTCATTTCTGTCTTAGAGACACCCAATGTACTGCATCCATAGTAACATTGGTGTATCGAGGGCAAGATAGATTGATGAAGCTCTGTCCTCTTCCCTTTAGAGACGGCAATAGGGGGAAGAAGAGATCGATTAATGCTTTGCCAATGATCTTTGCGAATGTGTGGAAGTTGAGGTCATGACACCAATCTCACACTCCGTATCTATATGCACCACGCTTACCAGACCATCACTTTCCTAATATATAAAATTTATAAGAAAGCCAAAAATGCTTGTTTTAAACCGTTAATGCATCCCTGAGTGAAACTAGGCCAGCTCTCTAATTGCTGTAACTTCGTTGTGACCAACATTTTTTAGTAGTTAGAGATTAGCAAAATAACAAAACAAAAGAAAAAAGAGCGAGAATATGCCAGTAAAATCAATACTGCAACTATTCAAATATATTAGTTCTTTCTACACTAATTATATTTAGAATATTGTCCCCGTGTTTGTTGTTGTTATCACAACGTTTCGGCCGTTGTCTTCTCCAGTCGATGTTCCCTACAGCCTTTGTGCCCTCCGGGGCGTTGAGTCTTCCGGGGCGTTGTGCTCTCCAGCCGTTGTGCCCTCCAGTCTTTGTGCCCTCCGACCGTTTTGCCCACCAGCCGTTGTACACTCAACTATTTGTCCCCTTTGATATTTGTGCCCTCCGGTCGATATGCTCTCCAGCCGTTGTGCCGTCCAGTCTTTGAGCCCTCCGACCGTTTTGCCCACCAGCCGTTGTACACTCAACTATTTGTCCCCTTTGATATTTGTGCCCTCCGGTCGATATGCTCTCCAGCTGTTGTGCCGTCCAGTCTTTGAGCCCTCCGACCGTTTTGCCTACCAGCCGTTGTACACTCAACTATTTGTCCCCTTTGATATTTGTGCCCTCCGGTCGATATGCTCTCCAGCCGTTGTGCCGTCCAGTCTTTGAGCCCTCCGACCGTTTTGCCTACCAGCCGTTGTACACTCAACTATTTGTCCCCTTTGATATTTGTGCCCTCCGTTCGATATGCTCTCCAGCCGTTGTGCCCTCTGGCTGTTGTGAAATCCGACCTGATTAGCTCTAGTCAAGAATGCATGGAACCAGAATTTTAGGTGGGGAATTTAGGGTTAATATCTTCCGCCACAATACACTGTCAGGATCAGTGTCAGCACTTTAAAAAAAAATGATGAAGTTCTTGAGTAAAATCATCTTCATTATATTCCTTAATAGTTGATTATAGAACTCAGAAACAATTAAACAAATACGTCAATCTTTCATTAATATATGGATTATAACAAGAAGAAAGGTTGAGAGATGGACCGAAAGATTGATTTTATTGTCACTATATGGAAACTAGACTCAACTGGTAAAAACTGAATAAATGAGAAAATGAGATAGAGGGGTTTACTGACGTCACGGCAAATAGCCTACGCAAAATCACCATGATATAAATTGGGAAGGAATTTTGTAAATCAGTAGGTTATATATATCTAAATTATTTTCAGATAGAGCGTATATATCAAGGAAGAAAATGAATAAAAAAACAAGTGAAAAAATATTTTTAGTCGACGCGTTTCGTCCTCCGATGGACTTTATCAACGTAATGAATTATTTTGTTGCACAAAAGCGATGATGTAATTGGTTTATCAAGGCGTTAAATTTGAGAAGGTTCATGAATATTCATCAGGTATGATAAAGGACATTCAAAGTATGTGGAGGACAAAAAGTGTCATATTTTAACTTCTAGCACAAAACATGCGAGTAATATCCAAATTATTTTTTTAAAGTTTTTAAAATTTTCGATTGTTTTAAAATTAATATTACTTTTTGATCTTGCCTCTTCTTATATTCTCTTTTTATGCATATACAGGTTTTTCTCTTGCCTGTATTTATTCATAATATATATATATATATATATATATATATATATATATATATATATATATATATATAACGAAAGTTGGATTTATGTTTTATTATCCCTGACGACTGGTCGATCGCTTTATTAATTTTTAGCACAAATAAACGTAATGATTTCTGGAGCCAATATTACACGACTATCTCTGTACTTTGTTCTAGACATTTTCAATATTTAATGTTTATATTGTCACTGGAAATTAAAAGTGATTTTAAATCTTCAGAAGCTAAGACAAACATTATTTTTTCGGATTGGATTGTACGATTTATAATCGCAAAGACCGTGTTCAGAAGAGCAATATTATTGCAAGCACAATTACAATAAATTCTTTTCTATTGGTTCTTACTGCATCTACCTGATGACGGAGGGAAAATGATATCGAATTATCTCGATATTTCTGAACTACACGGTCAGAAGTGTTATCTCAGGCGAGTGTGCCTCTTTGACATACCGCTTCTGATTTATGCCTATTTAGAGGAAATTACCGGTTCACGTATAAACAGCAAAGTTAAGCAACGTCGAGACTGGTCAGTAACTTGATGCTTGACCGCTTAAACCAGGTGCTTTAAGCTTGGATATGCGAGTGATTTAATGGACAGGACTAGTACAAGGGTTTCGTTCCCCAACACTGAACCTATGATATATGTTGTCTACTCTCACCCATCTATGATACGGGGCCCACTACTCTACATCAAATTTTTCATAAGGTAGTATTCATATAAAATACAAATATTATTGTAACCTGAATATGTACAATAATGGATTATTTGCAATATAGGTGAACAATTCAACTAGAAAAAATTAAAATAAATACAATTTATCTATATAAATTTAGAGACATGTGATAAGAGATAATATATAATGAAATCTTAAATAATTCAATAATGTTTTGCGGCAATTTTGACATCAGCTTGAGGTTTTTCTTGTTAAAAAAATGGATTATTTTAATACATTCAATATTACGAATAAAAATAGTGAATTTTATAGAGTTTTTTTTTTCCTTTTTGTTAACAGCATGAGCAAAGCAAATTTCACGGATATGAGTGAAAATGATTCCAGAATTATGAAAAAATCTGCTAAAATTTATTATATTTTAATAGTAAGTTCTGCTTAGCTTAATTTGTAACGTACATACAGAGTGCGATGGGTGAATTGTCGTCATATTATATTTTTGATTTCGCGCATGCACGTTGTTTGTTATTGATTTCGTCGATAATGACTGTGAATTGGAAATCGGAGAGCCGAGTTCCAATTCCACAAGAGTTCGATATATTCACTTACAATCAAAAATCTTAGGAATGGTTTGAATCCACCGCTTCACCCCACCGCTTTTAAGGAAAAAGATTTAAATCTAGATATTTTTGGAATTTTGATCAAAGAATAGCTTCGGATATAAATAGAAGCCGTACACTTATATCACGGAACATTAAAACATCAGTTAGGAACTTGTATCAATTGCTCTGATAATGCTATAGAATTCAGATAATTTCATTGTTTTCATGAAAACGATTTCGAATCATCTATGTATCTATCTTTTTTTTCCTCGGTATTCTTCCTTATCTTGATGGCTGGGGAATACCAGGTGTTGTAATCTTAGATGTGCGGGTGGTGTAAAAGATAATGGCTCATAATGAGAATTAGGATATCCAATTAGAAATCCCAGATGGGTTCGTTATATTTACTTACATACTCTTTGGAAAGGTATGAAAATCCTCTTCTCCTCATAGCTATGGGTTAAATAGTAAAACTTGTATCAGAAAATCATTATTTTCTCCAGAAAAAATCGTACTATCGTACTAGATATGTTTCGGCTTTATATAACCTCAAAATGTTTGACAAACCGTAAAAAGTCAATCTTTCTTATCTTAATTTGCTATCTATCTATTTATCTATCTATATTCGTATGTTTTTCTCAGAGCTAACACTCATATGGAAATATTAGAAACACTCCCGGGTCTTAATTTATTCCTCTTTGTTTTTATCTACAGTTTTTAACTAATCATCGGTAGGAATTTGATATTCTGAATACAAACTTTGTTAACTTAGTCAACAGTTATTTCATAGACATACTTTGAGAAAAGCATAACGCCGTCATTATTACGGTTTGATTTCAATTCTTGGAGAAATCAAATAGAAGAAACGGCTGACTAGTAGGCATGAAATATACGAAGGATGCTGAAAGCCTCTCGGCCATCACACATCCCATAAACTGTAAAACTACATTTCCTTATAATAACATGATTTTAAATGTCGTGAATAGTTCACTATAATTGAGAAAATTGAAATAGACAGAAAAGATAACCTTAGAAAAATCCTAGAGGAACACGAAAACAAATGGATTTTGGGCCTCAAAATACTTTGTCCAAACGGAATTAACCGCAAATTTAATGACATAGATAGAATTAATATGTAACCCCATAAAGCAAGTTATATTCACATTTCGCACCCACACAAGACGGACATGCTTGCGGATATGTTGAGTTCTCACACTTATACACACACTCATACTAATATATTCACGTGCACTCATAACGCACACTGCCCAAGAACTAAAAGATAACATGCACATCCAATTCCCAGCAACCAATAAAATTGTCAAATTGAACAAAGGGGAGAATACTTAATGTCTCCCATCCTCTATCTTAAATAAACAAATTGAAAGAGGGATTTGACAAACACAAGGACTGACCAAAATTAACGATAAAAAAAAAAAGCAAATGAAAACTACGGATAAAGTTTACTTTCTCCAGAAACAATCATTCACTCCTGTAGTTCACTGCTACTAACAATCAAGGATTTTTTTCTACTGATGATAGCCATGCTGGCTGAAACTAGTCAAGGAACAAGGAATATACTACCCAGTATGTCTGAAAAGTATGTACTCTTCTGCACGGAAAGTCTGATCACTGGTCATTAGGTGATATATTAGGAAGTGTCTCGAACCAAGAGTTTTTAGCAATACCTTATATATATATATATATATATATATATATATATATATATATATAGTGTGTGTGTGTGTGTGTGTGTGTGTGTGTGTGTGTGTGTACGCGGCACAAGAGGCGTGTGTATTACTTCCTTCCTATCTGTGAAGATAGGAAGGAAGGAATACACACGCCGTACAGAGCCGAATCCCCACATAAGCTCATACAGATATAGAGAGACAGTGAAACGCACGCAACTTGGTAAGAAAGCATACTCGGATGTTGCTTAACAGATGATGTAAGCTATATAAGCGTTTGAATTTCTATCCAATTTTCTTTTCATCTTTGGTGCCTACTTCTGAGATTCTCAAGCGTTTGTCGCTTCAAAAAGGAGAGGTCAGATCAGTGTAACCGCCTGTTGCTAGTCAGCCAGCCGTGTGGATAGGAAGAAAGAGCGAATGGCGACGAACGAATGAAAAAAGGAGGATAAAAGTGAACGAATGATGAACGAATGAAAAATAGAAAGATTTTTTCTTTTTTAAGAAAAGCATAAGAATGTAAGTGAAAGAAAGAAGAAAGGCAATGAAAGGAAAAAGCAATAGAATATCTAAAAGATGCGAGGGAAAGAGAGACAGAGAAAATACAGAAGAATGGGCGTGAAACCAAGACATACTTGTCCCATGTAGGTAATGCAGATTTTACACACACATTCAAGCACCAACTTCTTAACGAGTGGGTAGATTATGCTGTTTCGTGTGGGCAGAAATCACGCATACCTTGAAAAGGGGAAAAAATCAGTAAAAACAGAGAAAAAATAAAGACAACCATATTGGTCGAAAATAATCGATCAACACCGCAATGCCAAGTCAAAAGAAAAAAACACCGGCAGAGTAACTTAAGTAAAAACGTAAAAGTTCTCGATACGCTTAGTAGAGCAAAATCTACAATAAGTCAAATCACCCTCCATCTATAATAAAGCACGTATCCTCATCCATATAATATAGAATTAGTATTAACTCTCCCAACGAAGATATATTTTATGAACACTGCAATTTTTATAATAATGCTTAAAAGATAGTGGATATAAATGCGCTAATATTAAATTTAGGATATATAAAAATGATGGCAGAAAAATAGAAATAGAAAAATCATTTGGTACACATCCCTTTTAGCCAAATGTCAAGCACTAAGGTTTCTTGCTTTGATTGCGCAATAGTTTCCATGTAATTTCCTCTAAGCAAGATTTTCAATAAAAAATACGATTAAATTATGTTATAGTTGTACTGAAAATCTAGAACCAATATAAAAAAGCATAATAATAAAATTTTAAATGAATACTAACCAAAATAGTAGTAATTCCAAAGAAGAAAACAATAATATTGATAAAAATTATGGAATTGTAAAAACTCCATAAATTGTCCATTGCAAAATAGATGTCTTACTGAATATATTGTTTACCAATGCACTATTTCATCTACTGAAAACCCAGATGTTCATAAATTTTATGTTTGTAGCACAAACAATTTAAACTAAGATGGAATCAACATACTTCTTCTTTTAACAACCGTAATAGAACATCCCTCTCTATATATCTTGGTATTTAAAAGAAAACAACAAAATTCCCACAGTAAAATGAAAAATATTAAAAAACGAGAATTTGCAAGTCCTTAAATGACCCATGTCCCCGCTGTCTACATGAAAAGCTTCACATTATCATGTTTCCCAAAATTAATAATCTTCTAAATCATCGTAATGAACTAAGAACAATTTGTAGGCATTGTACAATCTTTACCTTAACATATAGTTAATAGGATTTTTCATAAAATCTATGTATTACAGTTTGATATCCATTATTTTATAATTATATAAAGTTACATATAACATTTATTTGATTCCTAGATTTTAACTTTAATATTGTCATCTTTTATTGCTCATTCAACATAATAAGTATTGTATTTTGGGTTCAAAATAATACACACACACACACACATATATATATATATGATTTAATCAAACTAAAGACCCTTTCAAGGTAGTTCTCACGTATATACAATTTTCTTTTTTAATCTTGAAATTCTTTAAAATTAACCTTTTCTTAAATGTCTCTCTCTGAATGCATCAATGTATCGTAAATGAATAATCATAACTCGATGACAGTTATTGGTGACACTTCCTAAAATCTCATTTCATCTTTACATGATTGATCGACACACCTACCCATAAAATCCGACGTATATTTCTCCCTTTTCTACTTCAGCCTTAACCCGTCTTTTGATACGTTAATCTAGACATAACCACAAAA
>OZ010576.1:132255102-132280102 GCA_963932145.1 Acanthosepion lycidas
GAGTAAGAAGGATCTTGATTACCATTCCAATGTAATAAATTATAACGATGAAATATTAGTGTTTGAGCCTTTTATAATATATATATATATATATATATATATATATATATATATATATATATATATATATATATATATATATTGGGGCATACATATATATAGGGTGAGATAGATAGATTGTATTCTGCAGGGTCTCCTTGTTTAGGTTGGTGAATACTGCCATAATACTTGGAGTTGTACTGATCTCTCATTCAACTGCGCCCCACCCATAATAATCAAGTGGATTGAAGTCTGGAAAGTTAGGGGGCTAGATGTAAGGGGTGATGTGATCGCCGAAATTCTCTGACAGCAGTGACTCTGTTCTCCTCTTTGTGTGACATGGTGCAGAGATCTGATGCTGGAATCTTCCAGCAGCCTCCCCCTTGACCTAGGGCAGCGCAACCTCCTTGATGTCGGCCACTGTTTTGAGCATTAGGCACACAACAAATTCGATAAATGTGATTTTTCCGAGCTGCCTTACCTTTGCACTCTCTCAAACCCTCGGAAATATCCGCATTCAGCATGCCGTTTCCAAATTTCTTGCAGAGTGAAAAGCGTCATGATGCTATTTGTCTCACAGACGGTGCCCAACAGACCCTACTATATAATGCAGTCGATAAAATCAAAATCAAACAACGCGAACTTAAAGATATAAAATAGCGACAATTCAACTCTTGCACTACACACCCACACACATATTTATATAATATATATATATATATATATATATATATATATATATATATATATATTCGTAGAACTTTTGACAAAATACGATATATACTCAGTATATATATTGTGCAGTGCTCGTCTGTCGAAATGGTAGCCTTAGTAGGCAAAGACTGTTGGTTGTTTTGTGAGTGAGATTACCTGGCTTAATCCGATCTAGAATTCAGAGAGAAAGAGAGGACGAAAAAGAAAACAAATGTCTTCTTTATTTCAGTTCGTCTGGGTCAAATCGCATGACCACTTCCAACCGCAAGAAAGGGCAGGGAAACGGAGCATGATGGCCTAAATGCTGAGAGGTCGCTTTATGCATGTGCGTCATGGCCAATTTGAAATCGGTATGTGGAGATGCGTTCTTTGAGACTTTGGGATACTGTAATGTGACAATTTTTCCTTTAACCACAATTTACTAAATTTGAGTGATGTATTCTTTGATCTCCTCAGTAATGTCACTCTTTTGTCAAGCCTCATTACTGTAAAAACGATAAAACTATGTGGGTGTACGGAAAGTAATTGCGTATTATTAGTCATGTTTATATGGTACGAAAACCTCTTCTATCTAAAATGTTCTGTTTTTAGCGTGTATGTTAGAGGTTAACACTATGAAGGATAATAACTTTGGAAGACGAAATATTTACTGCTACTTATCTATGAAATATGAAATCGAGGACATGTGGAGAGCAATTATTGCTGATGTTCTGAATGGACGCGACAAATAGATGAAGAATAATAACCGTAAAATATAGGTTATTATATTTCAGCAGGGATTTAAAATGTATGCAAGTAGAGATTCTGACACCCTGAATGAAGAATATTTGAAAGAGATTATTGAATTGGGTTTATGTCAAAATACCAGAGATTTGGCACGAAATCGTTATTTCCTGTTCATGTTTCCACGAGTAGCTCGAACGAATTGGTAAATTTGATAAACAGAGTTTTTTAGTTCTTTTCGCTTGAAAACCGAACGCAACTTTGCAACATCTGCAGCAGTCTTTTAAGCAGCAATGCCAATGTTGCATTTTTGCATAACATTGTTTCAGGTGTTGAGAATTGTGTATTTCATTTCAGCTAAAAATGTAAAGGCAGTGAGCATCACAAAAGAAGAAACATACTGCTACTACTTTATCCACTAATGTCATTGCTTTCTGTCTGGTAGAATATTAAATTCGGCTTCCATTCTTCTGGAACATGGAAGGACCATCACTGCAGACATTTATTACCGGCAACCTGATCGCTTAAACGAAGCATTACGTTAGCTGTATCTTCTTCGGTAAACAGAAAATGTGTTTTTCTTCAGCTTGACAATGCAAATGTATATTTTTTTTTTAAATAAACCCCTCAAAAAATGAGAAAAATTAACATGAGAGGTTCTTTCTCATTCTCTTGAGCTTTAATGTTTACCCGTTTTCATTTGCTATTTTCAGAAAAATAAACTTGAAAAAAGGCTTTTAAATCATTATAATAAACAGATTTCCTCCATTGTCCAATTCATTTTCAAAGAACGTTGATCCCATTAATTACAATAATATGTAAATTTTTGTAAATAAATTTGCACTATTGTGCTCATCATTGTCGCCATATTTGGGCCTTCTGCAGCTGGTTCGAGTGTCGAACTGAACCCTTTATTTCGCTCACTGGAACAGACTGTTCTAGTTCCACGTTTAATATCAGTTATCTCCTGTCAATTTTCCTCTCCAAGTTCTCCACTGCCTTACTGAACTCAAACTCTTTGGGTCCTGTCACTGGATCTAACTAACGCCTTTACCACTGTGCCATGTGTCCTTGAGGACACCTGTGAATGAATTTCTGGGTATTATAAACTTAATGTCTTCAGCAACTATTTTTTTACCAGTGCTCATATTGCAATTTTTGCTGTTATCACACATGTTTTTACTAGAGCTCATATTTCATTTTTTTTTTTTTTGTTATTATCGCTTTTCTCTGGCACTCCTTATTACAGGTTTCCATATTGTATTCATTTCTATGCTTGGTCGGCTCAGGAGATTTTTGTGGCATAATATATATGCTGATTCATAACTTTACGAATTTTCCAATGGTGTTCTTTGTCTATGATCTCAGCCTGATCCCACAAAGGGCGGTTATCTCCATTTACATTCCATATGTGGTCAGCCACGCCTGATTTTTCCACTTCCCAGAATTACCAATAAAGAAGACCAGAGAAGGATCCAAAATGACCTGGATAGATCCTTCAGACATGAATTCGTTGTAGTCAAGGTTCTCCAAGTACAAAAATTAAACAGAATGAAAGATCAGAAGAGGACGGACAAGTTTCATCACCCACCAGTGAAAGCAGTAATTAACATCAGCCAATATCAGCTGAATGTCTCTGAGGAGTCAGTAATGAATAAGGCTCTCAAATTCGTCATAACCATTAGGCGAGTGCCATACTTGGACATCATTGCCAACGTCGAAGAGGCGGCCTTGAAATTCCCTCAAGCTCAGGCGGATAAAACATGGCACGTGGAACTAGAACAGTCTACCCCAGTGAGCGAAATAAAGGGTTCAGTTCGACATTCCAACCACCTGAAGATGACGGGAGCGTACAATGGCCGAAACGTTATTATAAATATGGCGACAAAGATGAGTATAATATTTCGTATAATGTAAATAGTGTACATAATACCTCATCTCAGAAATAGAGACAGTTAAATAAATTTGTTCGTATATCGTTTCTGACAAAACATTACGCTCTATTTAGAGCAGCTTTTGAGATGCTCAAGTAATTAGAAAGTTCTTTTTTGCTGATTATCCATGCGTTTGAATACACTCACCTCAGAAGTTATGATAACACTTCAAAAGTATATTTTTTATATTACTTGCATATTCATAAAGGAATACCGTCCTGGGTATGACGATAAGCTACATCCAGCGGCAAGGCTTCTGATCAGGAAGCTCTGGGAAGCGGGGAAACTACATCTTAATTGCTGGTTTTCCCAGGCCCATCCTGGCCCGTTATAGTAGAACCTGCTAGGGTCACAGATATGGGCAAATTCTTAACCTCGAGCAAGGGTCCAAAATGCTATGAAAGTGTAAAAATAGATTTTAATACCAGCAATACATTTTTAGAAAAATTATTACCAGCAATGCATTTTTGAAAAAAATATAACCAGCAATAAAAATCTTGTCGGCATTAAATATCAAATTGACGCTGATATGCCATAATACAAAACAAACCAATCCATAAAGAAATAACTTATTATTATTATTATTATTTCCATTTCAAATGAAACAAATTTAGTTCTTTTAAGGAAAAAAATGATACGTGGAATTAATTAAACTAAATTCAACATATGAGGCGAAACTCTTGAACTACAAACATGTAATCACAACCAATTTAGAACGTAGGCACATTCGAGTTTCACATACGTACAAAAAATTACACAATCACACGGCCACACTTACACACCAAAAAAGAGAAATAATAAAATCAAACAGCCGAAAAAAGCGAATAAATACTGACATTTAGTCTATAAACATAAAAAGACTGAGTCAATTATCAAGAAATTCCCCCAATGATTCCTTTATGTGCAACAAATTAAACATAGGAAAAGAGAGATTATATAAAAAAAAGTTAAATAAAAGCACATCAAGGTACAATCTTCAGACGACGGGGGGAAAAAATCAAAATCATACTTTGTAGCCTTAGTATTTTTTTTTTCTTTTTGCCCTTTTGGAATCTTGATTTTTCCTGCCTTTGATCAAATCACGTGACCTTTATGCTCAGAACACATTTAAAAACGCTGACCCACATTATAGTTGAGTTGATTTAAAAACGTCTGATGCAAGAAGTCTATCATCTGTTGATAGTTTGCTCGCACCATGACAACGGGAAACAAGCGGAAACTCTAGATAAGTACTCAATGTGAATAGGGTGGTAACTTTCAGTCGGTCGAAACACCAAATTATCTCTCCCGCACGTATATATATATATATATATATATATATATATATATATATATATATATATATATATATATATATATATATATATAAACAAAAGGGAAAAGTATCTTAGCTGAAGCATTTCGTCGTCTGAGGGACGTCATCAAGGCAAATATAAGGATTTTATTTTGTAACAACTATTTATAAACAAGACCAAAATTGTCATTGATTTTTCAAAATTAATAAATTTAAGAACGCTCAGAAATAATCAAAAAGTTTAACTGAAACGTCAGTCAAGCTATGCAGGACGCGAAGTGATACAATTTAGTGTCTAATTAACGAAACTTAATAAGTGATGTTATATAATTTATTTGTTAAATGCAAATTAGTATTTAAATGATTTTAATTTGGGATTAATTTATTTATCTGTCTATATTTCTGAGATGATGTATCATGTAAACTATTTACATTATTTGGATTATTATACTCATCTTTGTCGCCAAATTTATTACAACGTTTCGGCCGTTGTCCGCTGCGGCCTTTTACAGGTGGATGGAATGTCGAACTGAACCCTTTATTTTGCTCACTGGGGTAGACTGTTCTAGTTCCATGTGCGATGTCTAATGGATGTCAGTTATCAGTTAATTCCTCTCTCTAAGTTCTCTACCACCAGGTATTGAACTATTTGGGTCCTGTCACTGGATCTAACTAACGCCTTCATCCACTGTGCCATGAACTTGGAGACCTGAAATTTGTTTCCTTCTCAAACGACAGGATCAGTCATATCAAGGCTGGTGGTCATAGTACAGGATCAGTCATATCAAGGCTGGTGGTCATAGTATTGGATCAGTCATATCAAGGCTGGTGGTCATAGTACAGGATCAGTCATATCAAGACTGGTGGTCTTGGTACCTTTACAAAAAGATGTTCTCTTAGCACATCTTCATCTGGTAGTAGTTGATCTAGCAATCTGTGATATTTTTTTCAGTATTTACTAAATTTCTAACGTGTGCAATTCATTTATTTCCTGTATGTTTTCGCTTTGTGTCATATTTTCCTATTTTCCCGATTGTGCTATTTTTGCCTGTGCCATTATTATTGTGCTCCGTCTTTCTTATCGAAAAGGTTCTCGCTGAACAAAAAAGTATCATTGCTTTCTGCCTGTTCAATAATGTATAGGACACTAATATATTTTGTCGAATGGGACGGACCGAAAAATATTCGGTGTTCCTTGAACATATATATATATATATATATATATATATATATATATATATATATATATATATATATATATATATAATGAAATGGACAAAGTCCCATAATTATTTTAAAGACATTTTTTATGTCTATACATTCTTTTTATAGAGACAAATATTTAAGTAAATTCTTTGTTCATAATAAACATCGATTTGGCCAGAGAGGAGCGTTCGGTTAGCCAGGTCGAGTTTACTGTCTTTAAACTATGATCTTCCATGATTCTCTCACGTACATTCATATCTTCCCATGGCGTATCCAAATGAAAACAACGACGTCACGCATTATAAAATGACAATTGTTTTAATATATATTTATGTTTATACGTTCTTTTTTATTAATGGAATATATATATATATATATATATATATATATATATATATATATATATATATATATATATATATATATATGTGTGTGTGTGTGTGTGTGTGTGTGTCTGTTTGTGTCTCTGTGTTTGTCTATGAGTGAGCACCAACTATTCATCGAAACAAGTTTAATTAAAAAGAACTGACAAGTTTGGCTTTTTTATTAAATTTTTCTGTATTTTATTGTTAGTTTTTTTCCAATTTCCGATAAAGTGTTGAACAAACAATAACAAAATATGAATTTTGGACAGTTTATCCACAACTTCCTATAAAATACTGAACACATTAATCGAAACTTGGAAAATATAATAAAAAATTTAATAGACAAAACTTGTCATTTTTTTTTTGTTTGTTTGTTGTTGTCTGCTTATCAAACTTGTCCGTGGCCGAGTCGGTTAGAAGTATGTCGCGTCTCAAGTAATTTTCTTCTGCAAAGTGGGGCGTAGTTTCGGGTTCTACCGGTGGTCGCTGATATTTTTCATTAATAAGATTCTAGAATATTTAGGCCAGTCGCCGGAAAGAAATATGCTATATAAAATAAACAGAACATCTACGCAAATACGGCTATCCCCTAAAAATAATGTTTAAAGTGATAAAAAAAACTTTCGGATTAATAAATTAAAAATATCCATTATTTTTTTTATAGTCTTGGGTATGAAGACAAACTTCATCCAGAAGCAATGCTTCTGAACAGAAGATTGCAGGTTTTGAGGAGCGTGGAATCACCACTTAATTAATGTTGTTCCAAGGTCTACCCTCACCTGTGGTGGTATCACCTGTTAGGGTCCAAGTTATACGCAAATAGTGAACCCCCAAACAAAAAGAAAATACTATGAAATTATAAAACTACATTTTATTGTTAAAATGCCAGCTATATTTTAAAAAGTTACCAACAATACAGATTTATTTTAAAATTATCAAATTACTTCTGTGTACTTAACAAAATGTAAAATGTCACACATAAGGTGTTGATGTGCGGTTAAAAAAAAAACAATCATACTTACATTACATATATATTGATCCGTTGTATTCTTACAAAACATTCCTTAATTTCATATGAGGAGGGATAAAAAATATAGAAATTTAATTTATGCCTCCCCCGGCGATACATTTCTTCCCTACTTCCACGCGTTCTTCTTCTCCTTCTTCGCATCCACCTCCTTTCCTATCATATTAAAACATATACAGATTTAATTATTTTCTATTTAAAAAACGTATCATTTAAATTAGTCATCTTAAATAGAATAAAAAGAAGATATATTAACCTTAAACTATTACTATCTAAAAGGAAAAGAAAAATCAAAGATTTTATATTTTATAAAGTAAATCAATAATAGAAGAAGAGTAAATGAAAAATCTACACTTAAACTTCTGTGTACAAATTAGTGTGTATAAATAGAATAGGAAAAATATTATAGTCAAGTTAAATATTAAACGAAAAATATAAATTATAATTAAAGATCAATATGTATTAACTGATAATTAGTAATTAAATAAAGAGACAAATAAAAAGAGAAAAAATGAGATATAAGAATTAAATATAAGTAATATATATATAAGTAATATATATATATATATATATATATATATATATATATATATATATATATATTATATGAATTATTATATTTTTATAAAATAACGATATTATTATATTATTAAATAATACCAATATAATTAAATATTATTAAATATGAATATATAAAATTTTTATATTAAATAACAATGAATAAGATAATTAAAATTATTAAATATCGTTATATAATATGATACTACATAAAATATAAATAACACATTAAATAATATTATTAGTATGAATTATTAATTGATACGTCATTAAACTAAATAATACAATATATAACAATATGTCACGTATCTACACAAGATATTAAAATTATATATTAAAATATTAAATCAATACCTACACATCATTGAATTAAATAATTCTACTATACTATCAATTATATCAACACATCGTAAATAATATCATTCAATTAAAATTATTGTTAAATGGTATATTTAATAATATTATTATTAAGTATTAAAACCTAACTATAATTAATACCATTTTAATTATATTTTAGTATATTATTATAATATTAGGTTGGTGCGAAAATAATAACTTATTGAAGATATAATTATAGAGTAAAAATGATAAGTCAAAACTTTAAATTAAAAATAGTAATAAAAATAAAAATCACTCCAAAAACAAATAATAAATAAATGATAAATAAAAAGATAACGAAACATTAATAGTAAGAAAACATATAATAATAATAATAATAATAATAATAATAATAATAATAATAATAATAATAATATCGAAAATAACACTGATAGTCATGATAGTAGTGAGTGTTGGGTGGAGAAAAAAATTATAGTAATGGGTGAATAAGGAAAAAATTAGTAAGTTTATATGATAAGAAAGATGAGGATTAGAAGAAACAGTACATATGTAATGTGATAATAGTTCATGCAAGTACAGTAACATTCTAGATCAATTTAAATTTACATCAGTGGCAACATTTGGAAATTAATTCGTTCCTTTGGTTTAAAAGTATGTTTTGATTATCGAATTTAATTATTCTAATTTTCTCTTGTATACACAGATTGCATCACCTTTTAAAATTACTAGGAGTATGGGCGAAACCTTTGTTGTCGATCTGATGGTTGGTTCAGATTTTTCTCCGTTAATTCCCAATATGTTTTGGGAAAGGCAATCTGGAATTTTAATTTAAGATTGGAAAAAGAGTACCTATGGTATATAGTCGTTGTTTCCATTCACCTGCAGAAATCCCAATGTAAATATGGTGGTTGATCTTCTTCTTTTGTGCGTAAACGTTTTTCTGGTAGATCCTATTCGAGGCTCTACATTTTCCTTCAATTGGACATGGTTCGACATTTCTACAATTGCATGGGTGATCCACACTAGTTATATTGTTGATACAATAGAATTTATTTAAAATCTATAATTTCATATGTATATTATTTGTAGAGGAATTACTTATCTTGATAGTTTTCCTTTTGAAGATTATGCTTAAGGAGTGGATATTATGGAAATGTTTATTTATAAGCTTTATAAACTTGTCCGATATTAATTTTGGATAACCTACAGCGGTGTATATTTCTTTTTCTGTACCTGTCTATATTCATGAGATGAGGTATTATGTACATTATTTACATTACTCGGACTATTGTCCTCATATTTGTCGCCATATATATTACAACATTTCTGCCTTCTTCAGGTGGTTGGAATGTCGAATTGAACCCTTTATTTCGCTCACTGGGCTAGACTGTTCTAGTTCCACGTGCCATGTCTTATGGATGTCAGTTATCAGTTATCTCCTGTTAATTCCCTCTCCAAGTTCCCCACCCCCTTAACCAGGTATTGAACTCACACTATTTGGGTCCCGTCACTGGATCTAAGATTGATTTCCTGGCAGAAAATAGAATATTAATTTTATCTTCAGTAATTTCCATACAGTTTTTTACGAAGTTTATGCAATCCACCAAGAGATTTCTGGAGATAGATGAATAGAAATCAATAATATCAATTTAATATAGGTAGGCTTTTTGTACCACTCATATTACTGAATCATTTAATGGTATCTGAAGAATCCTTCCAAACATTGGCACTAGTTGTGATCAAAATTTTATCAGTAATTTTTGAAATTATATTTTTAGAGATAATACCTAGCTTGGATTTAGCGGGATTTATTAATTAGATTGAGTTTTATTCAAGAAGTTGTTTTTAAGATCTTTAAGCAAAATGTAGGCGTCTTTAGCATGGATTTTCCCCATTCTATCAATAATATTAAGATTATTGACTAAATCGGCCATCACCTTATTAATCTCAAAGATTCTATTATTCAGGTTTTTAGTAAGTATCAGTTATTTTGTCTGTTAGATGGGTTACATTTATAAATGTTCTTAGACTTGTCCGCTCTGATAGAAAATTTCATTAGAGTTATTAATCAAATCAATATCTTTGTTCAGTTACTCTTGAAAATGTTTTACATTTTTCCTAAATCTCTTATTCTTGACTAAATCTCATCGTCTTGAATATATTGAGTATTTGACTGATTGTAACCGGGGTGAATATTCTTTATAAATCAGGCCAGTCGACATTATGTATCTCGTCTTACCATTCCCCATGTCTAGACATTACTAATCTCTCTATACCTTCTTATTTCTCCTTTTTTTACACTTCCTATCTTGTCCTTTCACTAATTCTTTTACTCTTTCTTTATTTTCTTCCCTTTCTCTCTGTTTTTTTTTTCTTGAGCCTGGCTTTTAAATTCATTTTTAAGCCAGTTTCATTTTAAGTTTTCTTAGTTACTGGAAGGGTTTTGAATAACCTGCATATTATTTTTAATTTCTGTGTGAACTGATCATAATCTTGATGTAATCTTAATTTCTATTGTATAAAAGATCTATCTCTCTCTCTCTCTCTCTCTCTCTCTCTATATATATATATATATATATATATATATATATATATATATATATATACATATATATAAATATGCATACATATATATACATATATATAAATATGTATATATAAATATGTATATATATATATATATATATATATAGAGAGAGAGAGAGAGAGAGTAATATTGTATATATATATATATATATATATATATATATATATATATATATATATATATATGTATATATATATATATATATATATAAGAACAAATGAAGTATAATTACACTGTCCGTAACAATTAATTTAAAAGATGGTTCAATAAAAAGCCCAGCTAAATATTATTTACTTTAGGATATTAAAACAAAATCAGGTTAAAAATCGTTACACAATTACAATTATGTTTCAACGCTAAAAATGCGTCTCCTCGGTTGATTGTAAACTACTGGCAAGTGAAAGATTATTGTAATTTCAAAAAACAGAATACTTCCTGTTTTCTTGCCGAAAAATAAAAACAGAGTTAAAAATAAGATTGTGGGCTTTACATTGATTAACCAATCGAATATGACCTACGCTAAATTCAAATTCAATAAAAAAATTTTTTTATTATATAAGTCAAGACACGAAGTTGTCTGCATATAAATCCTGCATCTGCAATCAAACATATAGCCTCATCTATAGAATGCAGGATTAGCAAGAACTCATCTAAAAAAGACGTGTTCGATAAATATAGCGCTGTTTACAATACTGCTTTAAAAATAGTGGCTACAAGTAAGCTGAAGTCAAGTATAGAAAACATGATAATACTGATCTAAGAAAAATAAATAGGAATAGGAAAATCAATTGGTACAACCTCCACTTATGTGATTGGTCAATACTAAGGCCAGAATTTCCTCCATTTATTTGACAAATATTTCCCTAGAAGTAGTCCTCTTAGTAAAATATTTAACAGAAACACACTAAAATGCAGTAGGTCACCGCTATTAGGCGAGACAGTTTACCGGTGTACCTCGTGTTGGTGGTGGACCTCAAGAATATTCTCTCCTATCCGTAATATCATTGATTTTTTTACAAATCCCACCTTATTTTACAAAATTAAGGGCCATCTTCTTCACGATATACAGAACAAACTGTGATCAACAGATAGGTCCTGATTTATTTTAATAATTACACTCCTTTTTCACGGGTTTAACCTTGATTTTGATGATCAAACACCCCAATTTTTGAGAAATTTTAACACCTTGGCCCTTTTACACCTAATCCAATTTTATTTGTAATAATTACACATGATAACTTTATATTTCTATTACGTACGCGATCAAAGTGTTCCAATGATATCGGACTAATTAACATGAATTATATCACTGCAATCAGATACCACAGATGGAGTACTTTTCTCTGGCTGATCATGTTCATCAAGAATCTCTCATAAATAAACAAGTATAAATAGCGCGTAGTAATTAGGGGACGCAATCAGGAATAACCGGGAATAAATTTCCCGAATAGTTATATTTACGTATATTTACGTATAAATTTTCCCGAATAGTTATATTTACGTATAAATCTACATGCTTAATTCGAAAATAACAAAGACATTTCGATAAAATATACCTTTTGGAGATATCGACAATAAAATTTCAGACTCATTTGGGTTGCGTTGTTTGCATATATTTGTAGTCGATTTAACATTCACTTGTCTCAATTATCGCGCACGCACTGATGCAAACAACGCTAATTGTCGATAACTCCAAAACGGTAGATTTTATAAAAAAATTATTTGTTATTTTCGCATTAGGCATGTAAATTTAGAATAAAAATAACTGTTCAGGAAATGTTTATTAGATACTTAGCGCGGGGCTTAAAAAGCAAATTACCCTAAATTTCTTATAGAATCATTGGCATACATTAGTATAATTTTTTGAGGTTCTTTTCGAGCCATTATCTACGATATATATCGCAAAATAAGACAAATAGGGCCCAAAATTCAGGTAGGTGTTCAAGATCCTATTATCGCCGACCCCACAGCTACCGCGATTCACTTTCAGCGCTGGTCGGCCATCTTGAACCCCAAGACCCGCAATATAGCGTTGGACTACTATAGCAGCACCGATAATCATGAGAAGATTATTAAAACCATGTTTTCTCTGTTTGTATGAAAAATTAAAAATTATAAGATTTTCTGATAAAACTCCTTATTACACCAAAGAATTGTAAATTGTAAGCATAGTCTATCTTTTACTTTACAATAGGTTTAAACTTTGAATTTGATAATACTTTTTTCTTATATTAATAATCAGTAGATGAACAGCTGTGCACCTTATAATGCTTAATATTCTAATTGTATGATTCACTTTGATTTCATATAACTGTGTATTGGTGTTTGTTAGTATTATTAACATCTTATATGGGTGTACAGGTGTTTAGTTAGTATTATTAACATCTTACATTGATTAGTTGTTATTATTAACATCTTAACGGTTAAGTTATCTACCAGCTTCTTAAAGGGGCCTTTATTTACCAACTACAAAATGCTAAATTACTTTACACCACTTTCACTTTTATTTAAGAAATTTGAACGACAAACTTCTTCACATCTTGCGAAATAATATAAGCATTTGTATCTTTCGATAATGAAATTGTCTAGGATTCATATGCAGAGACCTCGTGTCATGACCTATATAACATTTTTTCGGTTAGTTTGAATAGGTCACATTCTATTGGTTAAACTCGGTAAAAGCCACAAGCTATTTTTAACACTGTTTTTTTTTTTCGAGATAAATAGGAAGTAATCTGCTTTTAGGAATTTCTCCCGAGAAGACATATTTTTAGTGTTGAAACATAATTGTAATTGTGTAGCGATTTTTAACATGTTTTATATATCTATATACATATATATCTATACCTATATCTATCTATCTATCTATCTATCTATCTATCTATATATATATATATATATATATATATATATATATATATATATATATATATATTGAGAGAGAGATAGAGAGCGAATGAGAAGGAAAGAAAGAAAGGAAAATGGTAGAGAGAGAGGGAGAGAGAGAAAGATGTATATATATATATATATATATATATATATATATATATATATGTGTGTGTGTGTGTGTGTGTGTGTGTGTGTCTGTGTGTGTGTGGTGGGAGAGGGACTGGGCTGGAGGTTTACATGTAGATGTTCTTGTGTATTTGTATATTGTGAAATAACAATATGAAATGTTTATAGAAAATCAGAAAATGTTCCTTAAATAAAAAAGAACGGTTCTGTGGAATTTTCTTCTCTGCCTCTGGATGTTGTGGAACCATCATCCCAAGGGTAAGATGTAACTTTCCTATTAGTCTTGATTTCCATTTTTATAATATCATAGTTACAGCAGCAATTTAATATTTATATTTCGCTGTAGGCTCAACACAAATGCGAAAATGATAAAAAGTGTTTTTTATCGTTATATTAGCACTAACATCTTTGCTCAAGAGGTACTATATAAATTGCGCTCGGTGCTTAAGACTTTTTTTTTGTTTATCATCTTGCCTTTGTGTAATTTGCCATTGTAATAGTATAGTTAATAATTCATATGCTTTCCTTTAGATTTCTATATATTACCAATGTGGCTGTGCCACGCCAATGTTGACAATAACGACAGCAGTTAGTATCAATCTACGAACGTCTTCATATCTACATACTCACTTTCACAATTTCTCTTGTTCTTCTTTCATGCAAAAATTAACAACTCAGAATTTAAAAACATCCCGCCAAGATATTTATAAATATTCGCATATTACTTTATGGTCGCTCTCATTTTTAAATATTAGAGTTTTATATAACAAGGTTTGTCTAAAACACAGTAATAATTAGAAATAATTATCACGAACTTCGGAAGATACAGAGAACGAGATTTCGTCACTAATGCGAAAATAAAATCAATTACATTATTTTCAGTACAACATATATAGATATGGGACTTGTCAATTTGCATCTTCATATCAAAACCATATCTCATCAGCTGCTTTGAGACAAAGATATTATCATGAGCTTTCACATGGACAAATTCCAAGAGATTGAATACATCACGTGATATGTAAAGTATCCAATCATATGATTAAAGAGAGGGAAGATATGTAGATATTACATGTACGTATTGAAGATACTGCCAATAAATACGTAGAGTAGTCAAGATGGAGAAACTATTAGCTATGCATGAGTTAGGCACGTCAGATTTCAGACTTTTGATTTTGAATAACCTTGACCAACACAACCATGAAACAATTCGCTAGAATCTCGCTATAAAGAAATCAAATTTGTCAGTAATCAAATACATAGGAAAATTTACTAAGGAAGTGCTGACTAATTTTCGAACCGATAAAGTGTCATTTCTTGCAAAAGTCTGATGTTTTGTCAGTGGGTCTGGTCAGGAATTTATCAGCAGTACGTCAAATACATTATCTATTAACTCGTCTATCTATTGCTTGTTTCACTTTTTTCAGTATTGATAGGCTTAACTAAATCCTGCACTAAACCAAGTAAATGTGATGGTGTATATAAAGGATAAATAATGATGAATCTCTTACTAGCTTTAAAATAAGAATTCCAAGCTTCTGCTTTTACTAGAACTCGAAAACCAAAATATATCGCGGAAAGATAAAAGTGATATTTCTCAATCAATAATCTCGTTTGATGACTGTTTAAAGTCATAGTTATTATTGATGGTGAGTTCCGTTCTCTTTCGATGTTCAACATTTACAGACTTGTACGAGAATAAGTTTATTAAATTAAATAAAAAACAGCATCATATTTAGAAATAGGAGAAATTCTTTCTGTTTTATATATTATGCAAAATCTTTTGATAAAATGCATCACAAAGAACATTTTCAACAGCTAGATAACCATGACATATTTGCGGAGAATAATAAAAAAAATATATATACAGGCAAAAACTGCCTACATAAAGATAGCAAATGAATTCATTAAAATATAGAAAGGATTGTAAGATATGGGTGAGTCTTTGCACCGGACTTATGCAAAATATTCAATGAGACGATTCTGGGAGAATTAGAAGTCCTACCAGAATTCATTATTAGGAGCCATAATATTAAAACAAAAACATACGATATGCAGACGATACGGTGTTGATAGCAGACACAGAAAGGAGGCTACAAGAATTCCCACGAAAATTAGTGAATGTAAGCAAGAAAAAGACCGAACATCATTTGCAAGTAGACGGAAATCGTGCTTTTCAAAAATTAACAACCAAACATGCAAATTAAAATTGGATATACCAAAATCAAATATATACAACGAATTAAATATATGAGAAGTTTTCTAACAGAGAATGGCAGGTGCGACACTAGAATCAGAAAGCGCATTGGGATAGCAAAATATGCCTTCTAAAACTTAGCAAAGAAAGAAGCAAGAAAATCTTGTTAGAAACAAAGAAAAGCGTACTGAAATTTTACATGATACCAGTCCTCATACATGGCAGTGAATGCTCTTCACAATTGAAGTAGAGTCTTGAAGCAACAGAAATATTGTTCTACAGAAGGATGTTGAGAATACCGTGGATTGAAAAAGTTTTAGAAAAAGTAAAAACAAAAAGAAGACTTAGACTTAACATCAGAAAGAGACGATTCGAATTTCTAAGGTACATAATGAGGAAAGAATGCTTGGAAAATTTGATACTCACAGAAGAGATTGAAGGCAAGAATTAGAGACGAAAACAAGACATAAGCTACATAGCAAGCTTTGGTAACTGGATGGCAGAACAGGATTAAGCAGAGATAATATAAAGAAACAAATATATTAAGCGCTACAAACAACAAGAAATAGTGGAGAGTCATGATCGCCAACATCCAGAAGGGACACTGTACGTAGTAGAAAAAATACTATACATTAATCATATCTAGATAATGACTAAAATCAACCTAGTATGTTACAAGGCCAGTGAGATGAAATGAGGGTGAAAAGATTGTTTTACACGGATCTTCCGGGTACAATGGGTCTATCTTAATCAGAATTACAATACCTGACATTTACCAGGGGAATAAGTTGTGTTATATATGCAACTACTTCAAACACCAAGCGGCACTTGCATTTGCCTTATATTTTTGGAAAGTATATTTCTTGCGATATGTTTGTTATTACTTCTGCTAAGTGTCACAAAGAAATGAGTAGCAACATCACCTGGAGACCTGTATGAAAAGATTGAGTTTGATTAGCAAGGGTAAATGGCAGTGGAAGGTGGATCGATAAGAAGAAATCGATCGACAGCTCTCAAACCCGACATGCTCGATCGGACAAACACAAATGGAAGCGTTATTAACATGAAGTGTTGCGTTCTTGCTTCTATTTTTCTAAACACGCACCTCACCTTCAACGCAAGAAACATTATGACAGCTGTATTTTATATACATATTCCTCGCCTGAACATCAATAAGTACCCGCAAGCCCGTAAAAGTACAACTACAGCTCAACTTTATACATATGAACTAGACATAGTTTGTATATTAAATATAAGATAAAAGAGTGTTTTATGTGTAAATATTTTTATATACAAAATATATGTACACTATTTAGATTGTTCGAACTGTCGTCCTAATCTTTGTTTCCATATTCACGACGTTTTGGCCGTTGTACGCTCTGCCATTCTTCAGCTGATTGGAATTTCGAATCGACACATGGATAAAGACGTAGGTTGAAGTAACCCAATGACTAGACCGAAATAGTTATGAGTTCAATATCTGGCCACAAAAGAGGTGCACAATAACTTGAGTTAAAGGAAAATAACTGATACTCAGATATCGGGAAGAGGCATGGAACTAGAAAAATCTACACTGGTAGAAGAAATAAAGGTTTACCTTCGAAATTCCAATCACCTGAAGAAGTCCGAAAGGTCGTAAATATGGCAACAAAGATGAGGACAACAGTCAGAACAATGTAAACAGTGTAAATAATTACAATATCTCATCTCAGATATTATAAACAGATAAAATAAATATTTGTTCATTTGAACCAACCTTAATTTTGAAAATGCTTATCATGTATTAACAACATTTCATTTTGATTGCTGCTTTATTGCAAATAAAATGTGTATCGATCTAAAATTCCTCCATAAATGAAAAGAATAGAATTAAAATGAAGGACGAATATTCGAAAGTTTATTTAGATTGGTAAAGTAAATGTACCCTCTCATGTACATTGCTTACACAAGCGCGCGGACGGTCACACACACAGGGAGAGGGAGGTAGGGAGGGAGAGAGAGAGAGAGAGAAACAGACGTGTATCAAAGAGTGCTGAAAAAATAAACACGCATCAAATTATTAAAAGGAGTTATTGATCTAATCAAAACTTTTCAATACCTTCCTACTTTCACTATTTACATTATTCGGACTATTGTCCTAATCTTTGTCGCCATATTTATTACAGCGTTTCGGCCGTTGTACGCTCCGGCCTTCTTCAGGTGGTTGGAATGTCGAACTGGACTCTTCATTTCGCTCACTGAGGTAGACTGTTCTAGTTCCACGTGCCATGCCTAATGGATGTCAATTATCAGTTATCTTCTGTTAATTTCCATCTCCAAGTTCTCCAACGCTTTAACCAGGTATAGAACTCACACTAATTGGGATCCTGTCACTGGATCTAACTAACGCCTTTATCCACTGTGCTATGTGTCCTTGAGGACATCTGTGTATGAATTTCTGGGTATTATAAATCCAATGTCTTCAACAATCATTTTTTACCAGTGCTCATATTGCAATTTTTGCTGTTATTATTTCAAGTTTTTACCAGAGCTCATATTCCAATTTTTGTTGTTATTATCGGTTTTATCTGGCACTTCTTATTACTGGTTCCCATGTTGTTTTCATTTGTATGCTATGCCATAAACCTTAAAACTTCATGCGTCCCATTATCTCAGGCTAAACTGGCGAAAGCGATAACAAAAATTCTAACCCCTCCCCTTGGGACAATAAGTTCATTTCAGCCTAATTAAAATGAAATGAACATAACCTACAAACACATGGACGGTCTAGATATAAAATCCCTCTACACCAACGACCCAGTTGAATAATGCCTAAATCTCCTAAACAAATCTAACCCAAAGATGAAGTTCTCTCTACTAACACCTAAAATAATACAAATCTGACCTCTCATCAACAATAAATGCTACTTCACATTTAATAATGATTGTTGCAAAAAAAATAAAAGGATTATCAATGGGATCACCTCTCAGTGAAGTAATGGAACGTATCTTAGAATTTCTCCTTTCCAAAATATTTTACTCACACAATCAACATACTTTCGTTATATTGATAATATATCGATTATATATCGTCGTGATACTAATTTACATGACCTAATAAATCAACTAAACAAATTCGAATACACAAAAGAACTTAGATACGAAAAAGAAGAGTACAATTACTTACCCTTCCTAGATATCAAGTTACACTGCGTTAAGAACAATTTAAATTTAGGTGTCTACAAGAAATCAACCAACCAAAACGACCTAATAAAATACTATTCCCATCATAACAAAGAAATAAAAGCCAGTATAATCATCGGATTCTGCTTAAAATCTCTAAGAATATGCAGATCGTATTATTTGCACGAAGAGAAATACATTTAAAACACTTTCAAACTTCTCCAGTTCTCTAATTATTTTATGTTCAATGCGAAACAAAAGATCCTTAAAATATTCCCCCACAAAAAAAAAAAAAATCGGCCACTCTTCAGAAACCCAATAAATCAAAAAACATATTATCCAGCCTACTAATTCTATCAAATCTACATTCGAAAAGAATCTACATAAACTCAACGTAAAAGTTGTTACTACTACATCCAAAACAATAAAAGACTTTGTCAATACTAAACAAAACAATAAACTAAAACCTGAAGGACAAGTTTACTCCATCGCCGGTGGAAATTTTCACGAATGATGCAAAGGATAAACATAAAGGAATCTAAATAAAATATTATATGAACACAAAAGGGATATTTTACAAAATAACACATCAAATACGTAAGGTGCCCACTGTAGTGAGACAACTTAGAAATAAAAAAAATGCTACTCTGATCAAAGAAAAAGAATTCACCATGACACAAATATGAGACGTTTTGTACTTTAGTCAAATGAATACTTGAAGAACGAAACACGTCGCAATAAAACTGCTTTCCGCTTTGTCATATATATTATCCTACAATATTTTATATATAACAATTTATATATCATTAACCCATATATATATATATATATATATATATATATATATATATATATATATATATATATATATATTATGTGTGTGTGTGTGTGTGTGTGTGTGTGTGTGTGTATCCAAGTATAGGATTGGTTTATACGGAATAAATCTAAATACCCAACAAATACTATTCTTAAAAGTGTGCTCAATACAGAGTAGAGCAAACATAATCATTTATTCGAAAATTAGAACATAAAAATTTTATAAAATCACTACAAAAATGGCCATTTTGTTCAACACTTCTGGTCTTTTCTCAAGTGATGGTATTGAACATAGAATCTACACTGGACACCATCACTTCAAAAGACACCAGAAGTGTAGAAACAAAATGGATATTTTGTAGTGATTTTATAATATTTTTATGTTATTTTCGAATAAATGATTATATATATATATATATATATATATATATATATATATATATATATATATATATATATATATATATAAATAAATTAATGAGGTTATTTTAATCGTGACTTTTATTCAATGGCCGTGTAGTAGTACATTCATCAGCCTTCGCTCTGGATTAATAATAAAACACATGTGCTCGGATTCGAACTCAGCTGCTCATAAAAAATAAAGTCTGAAAAAGCACACTCACACTCACGCTCACACATAAACACATACATATCAGGTGTAACAAATATCAAATTGCAAATTGTGGAGCAGAAAAATTGTCCAATTTTAGATTAAGCTCTTAACCGTTGAATCTTCGAAATGATTAAAAAATACCGTACTGGGATTCTCCGAGATTTTTATGACTCTTTTGAACATTACTTTGTGCAATAAGAATGCATAATTACTCTCCATGTTTAATAAAAGAATAGTGATGTAATCGATCATAAATGAAAATGGCATGTTTATCATTAATTAATACTAGCTAAGGATCAGAAGCTCATGTAGTATTGAAATAATATACATATACATACATACATATATATATATATATATATATATATATATATATATATATATATATATATATATATATATATATATATATATAACTTATTATGACTTATTCAAGATGATACTCCCTCTCACTAGCTTTCTAACTTTCTGTTTCCTATATGATTTGCTTTTCAATATTTTCACTATTTGGACTGTCAAAGCTGAAACTCCTCTCTCAGGTGCCAAACGTCTTAGGAATTGAGTTGGATCTTTTATCCTTGATCACTTTAGCTCTCAGTTGAAATGATGTCCCCTCTTCCTGTTGTGACCACCTGATCCAGTTTTCCTCTCTATTTGTCTAGTCTTAGTAAACTTATTTACCGAAGCCAGAGTATGAAATCTGGTACCATTATTGAATGCCTGAATGATCTTTTTCCTCTCAGCATTGCTCAGTAGGGAAGTCAGTGTTTCTGCCAAAAAACAAATTTTAACCTGTTTTCTTTATAGCTGAATAACTCAAAGGCTTATTTCATAATTTTCTATAATCAAAAGTCCTTATTATTATTATTATTATTATTATTATTATTATTATTATTATTATTATTATTATTATATGACATCCAATGCAATATTGATATAAATATATAGAAGATATTATTAAAAAATAAACCACTCGTCTTGAATAAAATATTGTTCACCACAAGAAACGGCATCTTGAAACCTATATATATATATATGTGCAAGAGGCGGATCAATGGTCCGGATCAATGGTTTAAATTTAGATTTTTGAATATTCCCCGTATAATGTTCTAATATTAGAAGAATGAAAATATATAGAAAAAAATTTCATATAAAATGACTGCCTTTTATCATTTAGCTATTGTATTATTGATACACTTACGTATATTAACTTTTATGTCATACTTACTAGATATATATTTGTGTGTATAAGTTTGCGAAAATAAATGAATATATATATATATATATATATATATATATATATATATATATATATATATATATATATATATATATATATATATATATATATATATATATATATATGTATATATATATATGTATATGAAAATGTTATATTTGAATGATGTCTTTTTAAATGTGTACACCGGTCACCGCGTGACCATGAGAATCGGGTTAGGACAAAGGCTATCGTCTGTCTAGATAATCTAGGCTTCGAGCACGTTACTGAGAATGGTTTACCTTTAGGCTTTTTTTCCTTTTTTTTCTCCAGTTTTGTAGTTTTTGATTAGAGATATTATCTGGATAAGGTTTTTACGTTTGGCAAGTCATCCGCTGGTTCTTTCAACGTTTTTTTTCTTTTAATAATAGTAATAATATATATATATATATATATAGATAGATAGATAGATAGATAGATAGATAGATAGATAAATGTTGTTTAATGGGAATTATTAAAATAAACATCACTCTTCGTTTACAAATAGTAAAACAAATGCATAGAGTCATAGACCAACGAAAGTTTTATAGAATAAGACTGAGCTCTCGATAGGAATCGAACATGCTCTCACTTTTTACGAAGAAACCATTTTTAACCCGGCGAACTTTGCACCTTTTCTTTCGGTCACAAAAGTCATTAGAGGTATGTGATACCGACTATCATATGAAATATTCTCATATATATATATATATATATATATATACATAAATATATATATATATATATATATATATATATATATATATATATATATATATATATATATATATATATATATATATATATATATATATATATATATATATATACAGGATGTTCACAAAGTGTATAGGCAATTTCAAAAAGTCATTATGAAAATTATTTTTGCATATTAATATGTTATTAAAGTTCTTTTAAATGAAAGATTTCGAGTTCGGTGAAGAGGAGATGGTCCGATTCCTTGATTCGTTATTGCCCATATATAACACTCATGGCCTTTTACTTGTGTGACGATAAGAAAGATATTGTATACCACACTAAAGTAAACGACTTGGATGACCTTAGCCAAAGAATGATCGCTGCCATTAAATAACGCTTAAAGATAAATGGGGCCCTTATCGAAATGTGTTAACTGTTGGCATATAAACTTTATATATATATATATATATATATATATATATATATATATATATATATATATATATATATATACATATATATATATATATATATATATTATATATATATATATATATATATATATATATATATATATATATATATATATATATATATATGTATGTATATATGTGTGTATTATGCAATATTTTAATACCTATACTCGGGCGGTGTGAAAAGAAACAGGATAATACATAATATATTTGAATAAACCGATATCAGGGGAAAAAATCAGTAAAAAAGAAAAGACTAAAGTCATCCGTGTTGGTCGAAAATAATCAATCATTTCCGCAATCCCTGGTCAAATGTAAAAAAAAAAACAGTAACAGAGTAAATTAAGTAAAAATGTAAAAGTGCTCAAAACACTAAGTAGAGGAAGACGAAACGGATCTTCAGGACATTACTGGCTGAATACCCTGAAGATCCATTGGATGAAACTTTGGTAGGTATATATATATTCCGTTTTTTCTACCACCAATGACAATTGTGTTCGAATGTGCCCGAAAATATATAATTTGTGGGTCTCTTAAAAAATAAACGTATAACTTTGATCTTATTTTCTCCTCCGTAACGTTTTCTCAGTTTCCTTTAAACTCAGTAAACTCTTGCGTCTTAGTGGCTTTATCACCTTGCTTTGGAATTAAATTACTAAATAAAATGTAGGTATCAACATACATTCTTTTACATGATACACACTATGACGATCATGTCGCTTTCAGTACATGATTGACTAGGCTTAATATTTTCTTGGAGTCGGTTGCTCTTTCTTTCTGCAGTAAAGTAGCTGCCAACTAAGGTTATAGGACCCAATATTTTCTCTTATTCAACCCATAGCTAGGAGGCGAATAGAGGGATTCATACCTTTTCCAAGAATATTTCGGCGTAAGTGCATGTAATGAACACGACTGGAATTCGAACTTCGCTTCTGGATTTCTCATTCATTACGCCAGAACGAACATCCATAATATTTTATATAATATTTAAATACAACTGTATACTTATAAAATCATTATTCCATTTGTGACTGATGAAAGTTATTACTTTTTGAATGTGTTATTTTTTTTCTTTTTATATTCTTCTTGGTGTCATTTTTTATCCTACTTTCGCATCGAGTGATTTTTTTTCAGTTAGAAAAAAAAACAAACATCAGAATTCATAGCAGAGAGTTAAAACAAAAACAGCGTTAAGCTACGCCCCACCCATCGACCTAAATAAAATAAAGAACTGATAAGTTAAGGGAGAGGGTAAATATTATTTATGTATTAGTGAAATATTCGAAACTATCCGAAGAGCAGCTGTTTTCTTCCGAAGCCCACACAAGCAGATATCTTTTAAAATGAAACGATTTGAGTGAAGGTGGAAACTGTGAATGCGCAAAACAAATAATAACACTTTGTTGAGGGAGAACATCTTGTATTTTCAAAGTCACCCTCCGACAATGACTTGGCTTTAATGGCATTTGCATGGCCTGGATAGTCAGGGTGGTGACTCTGAAGTAACATTAGCTTTACGCGGTTGAGGAAAAAGAACAGGAAAAACGATTGTAACAACAGTAAAAATAAAAGCACTAAAATAGTGGGAAATGAGACGCTGAACGTAATATTAAAAAAGTAAAGAAAAAAAAGCAGAAGAAGAAAATATTAGAAAGTAATATTGAAAGAGATATTGCAATTGTAGAGGAATATACAACAAATTACAGAGAAATCCAACAGAAGTTGAAGAAGCTAATTTGACTGAAAGGTTAAGGACAAAAATTTGGACGAACACCAACAGAAATATTAACGATAAAGAAGAAAACCTGAGCGAGAGAAGTGAACATATTAGACAGTGACAAAGCTAAGGAACGAAATGGAAGCAAAAGAAGGGAAATTATAGAGAAATTTATTAAAAGTTGTTATATACCGTACCCTATGAAGACTAATGTGTATGTCTCAATCCTCATAAATACGCTGTACACTATTGTAAGCGGAAGTA
>OZ010576.1:132282602-132295102 GCA_963932145.1 Acanthosepion lycidas
TCGTTTCTAATATTCAACCATTTTTGGCAACACGTGATCCATAGTTCGATATTTAATGCGTTCATTTTAATTGAAAATATGTTTGATATTACTTCGTTAATATTAAAATTTTATACATGCAGAAATATGCTATTTGCCGTACTCTCAGAAAACTTATTATCTGAAACAAAATATTTTAGCAGTAGTGTAGAAATGTAAATTAGGTATATATATGAAAATTTATTTGACAGGAACGAGATATGAAAGTCGTTGCGATAAAAAGCATGTGCAATTAGAAAAGAAGAATTCTTGGGTTGGAACAAAGTTTGTATGGTTTTTCAATTGATAGTCTTTAAAGACGTGACTTTTTTTCACAGGGGACTGAAATATATTATTTACAGGGAGTAAAATGTGAAATGTAAGTAGGAAATAAATGTTGGTAATAAAATCCATAACAAATTTATTGAAACAAATGATACATGATCTTTATTTCATGTCAAAATGATAGTAAATCTTCATATTTCAACGAAAGAAACGGTGGCGTCAGTGAGTTTCATCAAACAGCCAGGGATGGAATAAAGAAAGTCCTCCAGTGTGAAAGGTTTTGTCTTGTACGCCTCCATTTTTTGTAACCCCACAGGTTAAAATCACAAGGACTTCTTGGATGTCATTCATGATTTCCGCGCCATCCCAACCAGTAACCTAGAAAATGTCGGTCTAACCACGCAAGAGCGAATTGGGGTGGTGCAACATCCTGCTTGAATATCAGGTCACCAATGTTATCCCAGCCAGTCACCGTGGGTCACACGTAATTTTCTAGCATCCGAAGATAGAGACGCGCATTCATTGTGACAGGCCGAAGATATGGACCGACGACTCTTGCTGCCGTCGTTCCGCACCACACGGTCGTTTTGGCCGAGTTTGTATCCTCTCAACCATCATGATCGGATCGATATTACTCGAGGCACAATAATAGCAGTTGTGACGAATGATGAAACAACCAACATGGAATACAGTCTTGTCACTCCAGAGGATGTTTTCATCAACTCAACACCAAAATTCACGTTTCTTTCCAGACCTGGTTGAAATTGGTATCTCTTGGCTAGGATGACCTAATACATCGGCCGTACTCAACTGATCATGCACCATATATTAAATTGCGAAGCACGTAATCTTGTCACGTGATTTAAGTCGACGGTTTCCTGTGTTTCACAGAAACATATATTTCATTATATATTTTTTCATATATATATATATATATATATATATATATATATATATACTACCAGTCAAAAGTATTTAGCCACCATCAAAAATTATTTCTCATCCTCAAAGTGTTAATCTTAAGAAAACATGCACCACAATGGTTGTATTTATTATACTAAATACAAGTCCTCTTCAGTAATGTTGACTGGAGTCTAACCAGATATGTTTTGAAAAATTGATTTGAAGGCGTCTTTCTTAATCACTGATCATGAATAAAACGCTTTCTAAATAGTACATTATGCCTCCACTTGAACTCACATTAGATTATATTGTGTTGAATTACTGCTTGCTTGATACTGTTTTACCTAAGCTGCCAATGTATATTGCACAGTAGCGAAATTATCAATTATTCATATTTTGTTTAAATTAAAACATAAATTTTGAAACTTTCTTCTGGATCAAAACTTCTTTCTCAACAAAATACCCAAAGCACGTAAACTTTCACTTGAACAAAGACAAGAGATCATTACTTAAAAAAAAGAAGGATATTCAAGCAAAGAATGTTTTTCAAAATAAATATTCCCAGAACTACAGTGAATTATAGTGTTAGGAGGCATCAGGAAACGGGATAAAACAAGACCAAAAGTAGGGCAGGTAGATGAAAAGCAACAACATGAGCAGAGGACAATTTCATCAGGGTCACCAGTGCGTGACAGAAGCCTGACTGCGCCAAATATCACTGCACAGCTGAACAAATGTCGTGAAAAATGTTTCAGCATTCACTGTGAAGCGAAGACTTTGTGAAATTGGCCTATATGGTAGAAATGCTGTCAAGAAACCAGGGTTGAGGAATCAAAACAATGTCAAAAGGCTCCAATGGACCAAGGCGTTCAAAGACTGGACAATAGATCAGTGGAATAAAGTTATTTGGACTGACGAATAAAAGTTAGAAATCTTTGGGGCAATTAGGAGGTTTTATGTGTGGCGAAGACTTGGTGACAGACCTGCAACCCCTTGGTTCACACCGACCATAAAGTATGGAATAGGCTCTGTTATGTGTGTGTGTGTGTGTGTAGTAAGGGGGGATTTTGCCAATTGTAAATTCGGGGATTTTCACCAGGTGATGGGCAAATTGAATCAGGCCGGCTATCACAGCATACTGCATCATCACGCGACCCCATCTGGAACGCGTCTTGTGGGTCAAGGAGTTGTACACATGCACGAAAATGACTCTAAGCATATTAGTAAACTCTGTCAGAGATACATTAAAAGCAAAGAGGAACAGCACGCCCTTAAATCCCATTGGACTGTTGCGGAATGAAATTAGCTGAAAAGTTAGAGCTAAACAACGCACAAGTGCGGCTCATCTCAACTCTTGCAGGAAAGCTGGGTAGAAATATCTTCAGTCTACATCCAGGCTTTGGAGAAAGAATACCGGGAATATGTGAAGTAGTGATGGCGACCAAAGTGGGTAATTTGATGAATCAGTATTTTAAGCAGTTTTTTGATCGTTGGTTTGACTCAGGAATTATAATAAATAAAACCGTTGTTGTGCTTCAGTTGTTTCATTGAAAATAAATCTTTTAGGATGAGGAATAAAAGAATTTTGAGGGTTGTGAAATACTTTTGACTTGTAGTGTTCATATATATATATATATATATATATATATATATATATATATATATATATATATATAAATTCCTAAATTTGCTTGAAGATGAAACAGAACTAATGCTTTTAATTTGATTATATAATTAAATTTGAAGATTTTAGTTTCAGTTTTTGGAACATGGTTATTAATGTGTAGCGAAGAAAGCATATTTTACATCAGTTAATTTATAATATTTATGCTCTGTAAATTTACATTGAGCACTGATGTAAAAATAAAAAATATCAATAAGAACACCGGATTATATATCTTACTGTTCTTTCCTTCTTTATATATATATATATATATATATATATATATATATATATATATATATATATATATATATATATATATATATATATATATATTATGGATGGTTGTACCATCCGTGTCATTAAGGACTGCCAGCTGCCAGAGTTGATTTGATTGGGCGAAATCTTACATTGGTGGATACCTCGGTGCACACACCTCTTTCTGTTCACTTTCTTTTGGCAACTCCAGTTTCCTTTGGCTTTCGACGCTTTCTTCTTTCAAATTCTTATCCTTCTTTTTACCACCCTTTAACTTTTATATGATATCTTCCTCTTTCTACTTCTTAATATTTCTCACCTTTTCTCAACGTCCTATGACATCTTTTCTGCTAGTGGGATATTTTCATCATAGTTTTACATGTGTCATTCATCTTACGTTCTTTGGAATTAGCTGCAATGTTGTTCCTTTTTATTTATGTACAATTGCTATAAGTTGTTTTTCTTCTTTTCAGTTCAACTATAACCGTATTTCATTCATATCTATCGTTCTATCTATCGATCTATCTACTAGAATTAATCATATTCATCATACGCTTAATATGGTCATTGTTTTTTATTGCTATATACATTGTCAACCTTTTTAACACTATTTCTTCGAATTTTATTTCACTTGCTTTTTACTGCAACTTCTCATTTTATCATAGTGTAGGCATGAATAAAGTGCTCGAATCACTAAAGTAAGACTGGCATTGTGAGATGCGAGATCGAATTTGGCCGAATGTTTAATCTTTATTTCCCTTCTGCTCTTCTTAGTAACGCCATGAAAAGATTGTCTGAAAAGTCTTGAAATTAAGATGAATTGAATAATAGCAAACATTAATAATGCCTATGTGTATTCATACAATTATTAAGTTCAATAATTTATTGCACGCATACACTAACACACACACACAGATAAACACACACACATATCTATAATTATGTCTCCGTATTATTTTCTTTTATTCATATATAGATATATACATGCATACATATATACATACATACATACATATATATATATATATGTACGTATGTATATATATATATATATATATATATATATATGTATATATGTATGTGTATATGTATGTACGTATATATGTATACATATATATATATATATATATATATATATATATATATATATATATATATATATATATATATATACACACACACACGCACACAATTATATTTCACTCTATAATTTCCCTTTATTCATAGTTGTTTTTCAATTTTTTCTATTTGTTTCGTTCCTGTTAACATTGTTTAAATTTCTCTCCATTACTTGTGCAGTCTTTCTCTCAGCAACTCCTCGGTCTCGACTTTTCTCAAGCTTGAAATTATTGCTTTCTTTCTCAATTTTAAGTTTTTCCCTTCCTCATATCATATCATTTTCTGTCTGTCTATCTATCTATCTATCTATCTATCTATCTATCTATCTATCTATCTATCTATCTATACCTGCTTTGCTCTTTCCTGCTCGCCTCTTTCTGTGCCGAGTGAAAATTCTATAATCATCCTCAAGGGACGTTCCCAGTCCCACTATTCAATCACCTGCAGACGAACGAGCCTGATTAGCAAATTTCCCAGTGGAATTTATGGGAATTTCAACCAGCTAAGCAAGAAATCAACCGAAGCTTCCACCGCCCTAATGAGATCATGCAATTTTACAGCAACAAATACTCTTTTGAATTGCCAGTTCTGTTTGACGCCATTTTTGACCCCGACGCTCGCCTATTTTGGATTTCTGATCAGATAGAACACTCTTTTGAAACGATATACTCTTTCTCTTCCTTTCTCTCGATTTTTTCTCCTTCCCTTTCGCTTTCTAAGATTTTTTAGGTTTTTTAATTTTATTTATTTATTTTTGATTTTATGTTTTATTCTTATTTTATATAATATTTTTATATTTTTCTGAGTTTGTTGTGATTTTGAATTCAAATTTCTTTGAGTGGCCACGTTACATTGTTCATCGGAATAATTCTTCTACTTTTCTTTTTTTTTTCTTTCAAAATTATCATTTTCCTTCATAAATTCATTATCTATAACACGATTTCTTTTCTTTTCATTTTGTTTTTCTTTCGTTGTTTTCTTCTTTGTTGTATTCAATATTTTCCACGTATTGTTATTATGAGTTATGTCTTGCTGTTGTTCCTTTTTTTTTCCTCTCCTCCTTCTTCTTGACATTATTATTATTATTATTATTATTATTATTATTATTATTGCTGTTGTTGTTGTTGCTGCTGATGCTGCTTTTTCTGTCGTTGTTTTTATCATGATCTTCATTAAATTCGGCGATTTCATTGAAACTCCTTCGTATCTGTCTTATTTTTATTTTTCTCTCTTAGTTACTTATTCTTATTCTTTCTTTCTTTCTTTCTTTATCTTCTGACTTCTTCATTCTGTTCGTTTTTTCCCACTTTACTCAATCTTTCTTTCACTTTCACATTTTTCTTTCTCTTCCATTCGTCTAATCTTTTTTCTTGCTTTATTCTCTATCTACTCTTTCTTTCTTCTTCTATTGGCATTTACTACATTTTTATTTTATTCTCTTTCACTTTCTCGAAGAATATTCTGTTTTCGACCTACCAACTTAACCTGATTCATTCTTTCATTCATTTTCCGGCGTTATTTTTTCCTTTTCTTTATATATTTTCCTCAACATTTTTCATCTCTTCTTTATTAACATACTTTTGTTCCGCATCTCTTTCTTGTGCAAATTCTTCTTGCGCGCTGTAGCACGGTCACGGAACCATTGTCTTCGAGAGGTGCTATTAATATTATCATTATTATTATTATTATTATTATTATTAGGTTTACATACGGTGCCTTTTTCCTGGAGATAAAGTGACTGCAAGTCTACAAATATCCTAGTAAACTCCTCAACTGAATTAGCTTTCTAGTAGTATCTTCTTTACGATTTCTATTCCTTTCAAAATCTTTGCAAAGGTCTTTGCGTAATATATTATTATTCTGCTGTTTCCAGTGTTTGCATATATCGTTCAATTTCTTGGACAAATCCCAGTCATTTGCATCATTACCAGGAATCATCATTTCTAGCAAGTAATTTCTATGCTTGTACTGTCGAGAGGAGTTGCTGCATCCACTAATTATATAACTGAAGGTGTAATTTCTATCTCAGTATCATCTAATTTTTCCCATTCATTTTGTCTATATTGGCGTTAATCTATTTTAGATTTAATCCATTCATCTATTTAATCTTTTTTTTAGAAATTCTCGTCTCCCATAAATAACGATTCGCTGACATTCTTCCCATGACTCAATCTATCCATGTTCGTGTTTTCTACAATTCAAGTATTTGTTTGATCAATTCACCTCAAGCAAGGTTAATAAGCCACTAATACTCAAGGGAGCTACTGTGACTGACAAAGAATGAGAAGTCTTTACAAGGGAGCGGAAGCCCAATACTAAACAGGAAACAAAGGATAAATCTCTACTCCACTTCAAAAACCGGGGTGGAGAGTGTCTTTGTATATTTTTTAAATAATTATACAAATTATAAGAATTTGTATGTGTTGTAGTATACCTACAGACGATAATGGCTATGTCCTCATTCACATAAATGCAGCAGTAAATACTGTATGTTGGTGAGCAGTTGGATGTTTCAGGAAATATCTACCTGACTCTGTTTTATACAGGGTCTACGGGGAATTTTTGGCCGACTCTACGGGCACGGATACTCCACATTAAATCCGACCTGTGCCACATCTGACCGCGTGTGGCAGTTGGTAGATATCCTGCAGTTGGAGATTCACTTCCAGCTGAGCTGAGCTCTGGTCAAACTCTATGCCTCTGGGCAGAGAGGATCCCCAGACGAGGATATGTCGAAAGGCAAAGTCTCGTCTCGGGAAGCAGCTATCCGATCCCGATTTATACAGTGTCTACGGTGAATTCATGGCCGATCCTACGGGCTCGGATACCCCACATTAAATTTGGATTTCTGCCACATCTGACTGTGTGGGTCGGTTGGTAGATATCCTGCAGTTGGAGATTCATTGTGGAATTAACTTGACTCATTCTAGCAGTTGATTACTTCTTCTACGCGCTACGACAATTGATATTTCTTAGATATTGCTCTTTCTGATACAAGACGATTCATACTAAAATTTAATTAAAACAGTTACATTTGTTTTGCGTTTATCCCTATCGCAACATACGTCAGCATTAGCTTTTTTTCAGTGTTACTATTAATTTTGAAAAGAGTGATATATTTGACGACTATATTACAAATTTAGATAATTATCACAAAACTGATTAGATGTCAAGTAAATTCTTTAGACAATGGAAAATAATTTTGTCCTTTTGAGGATTAAAACAATACTGACTAAAATCCAAATAAAACCGACAACACAGTTTATTTGTCCTGCATTAGTAACGAATACAATTTTTTCGCAAATTCACTTTCATTTTCGAATTAGAAATTAGCATATTTCTAATATATTCGTAACTTTTAAACGTCACAAAAACAATTTTATTCCCTAATTTATATCCCATCACTACTAAAGGAAGGAAAATGTAACGATTTAGAACAGCAATATACTATGTTAGCTGGGCGCGTAACAGTTTTCTAATTGTAAGGGCTTGTCCATGAAATATATTAATGGAAGAGTGGCTTTCCAAATTGCTCATAAATTCATTCTTTCTTTTTTAAGTATTACCCACAGAGGTCGACATTGAATGCTGATTTTGTAGGCTGGCCGATAAAATGGAAGATTAACGTTATTCTTGCTCTATACCACAGTTACCTAAACTTTCAAACATGGATAAATTTTGTCGCTACATCTGACAATAGAACATACATGTGGGATAAATGGTTTATCTATCTTTTAAGTAAGTTAATACAATACAAAAATACTCAACATTAGAATTCGAACTCAGTTCGCCAAATTTGAATGTCATGCCAATATCTGTTGCTCCAACACGCAATTCTAAATACGGGTTAAAGTGTGTATATCTCAACGAAGGAAACCGGGCATGATAAAAAGCAAGATATAAGAAAGCGTTTACTTACAAGAAAAAAATCAGGAATTCTTATCGTAATTTCTGATATAAACACATAAACACCTCATATTTAATATATTCTGATATAAACACCTAAAGAGCAAATAGACTGACATCTTTAAAAATAAATATGGGTGCGGGCTGAAGAAATATTCAACGTAAATAAGAAGGTAACACTTTTGCAAATTTAGTCGACTTGTCAGTTCGTGCAGACAAGAAAAATCATGATATAATCTTTAGTTGGCTTTCGGATGAATTAAGCGTAATGGGAATATAATAGCCTGTTTTGTTAAATTATTATCTGAAGAAATGATCCATTGAGTGGAAAATTGAATTGTGCCGTGATTTTGAATCTTCCACTCAAATGCCTGTAAGATAAATGCGTGATAAATCATCTGTATTTATTTGATTATCGCCCTTGACTTTTTCGTATTGGCACTATCACCCGACTGATACGTTGCCTTTGATTCAAGAGAAATATTATCGAATTTGTTGTTTGTTCATGATTGGAAAATTAAAGAAACAGAATAATTTAGAAAAGTATATTTGTAATAATTATTATACACTGATTTGCTCTGACATTTTATAGTCACAATATTTCAACCGATGTATCCTGAAGAATTGTAATTGGAAACATTCGAAATAGAGCCTTAATCTACAGACGTAGATACTTCTCATCCCTCTGCCCATTTTAGGGCGTACCTCATTATTATTCTTAATGGATGGTGATATGATGGATAATGGCTCAGTATGAAATGTCGGAGAGCCGTGTTCGAATTCCAGTCGACTTCTTTGCATTTACTTACGCATAAATACTCTTGTGAAAGGCATGAATTCTTCTATTCTACTCCCCAGCTATGGGCTAAATAGCAGAACACTAAGCCCTATACGCTTGGTTGGCAACCAGTCCAGGAGAATGAAAACTCTGAATTCAAACCAACCTGGAAAATGAATGATTTAAATAATTGGTTGTTTGATTTTGTTTAGCGGCATATCAGAACATTTGTGAGTTATTTAATGCCAAAATCTAAATATTTGAACACAATTTTAAGGTTTCAACTAAATATATTTGAACGCAGTTGTATGCATTTAACTGGAGATAAAATCTATTGTTAGTCACTTTTCTATAAAATGTACCGTTGGTAATTTTACTATAAATAGCTTTTATTGCTAATTCTGCTTTAAATATGTATATTTGGTAACTTTTTATCTAAATATGTATTGCTGTTTTTTTTTATAATAAAAATGTATTTTTATACTTTCTTAGTGTTTTGGTTTTGATTATGGGTTCAATATTTCCCCATTGCTGGGGCCCTAACAGTTTCTACCATTCTGAGTTAGGGTGGACTGAGGAACAACAGGAATTTTGGTGATTCCAGGCTCTTCAAACATTTCAATATCCATTTCAAAGGCCTGCTGTCGGTTGTCGTTTATCGTCTTACACAGGACTAGAATGAAATTAGGGTTGTTTTGTTTTGTTTTGTTTACGGCATATCAACCTCAATGGGTTATTTAATGCCGACAAGATTTTTTATTGCTGGTAATATTTTTTTTCCAAAAATGTATTGCTAATATATTTTTCTCCTCAAAAATATTTCTGGTAATATTTTTTCTTCAAAAGCAAAATATATTACCAGCTATAAATTTTTGGGAAATTTTTTGAAAGAAATTTTACCAGCAATTGATGCTAGTAGAATCTCTTTCAAAAAATATATAGCTGATAATATTTTTTTCCCCAAAATGTATAGCTGGTAATATATTTTTTTTCAGAAATGTATTGCTAGAAGTAATGCACTGCTGGTAATAATGTTTATTTCAAAAATTGATTGTTGATAATATTTTTTACAAAGTATTTCTGGTATTAAAACTTATTTTTGCAATTTCATAGTATTTTGACCCCAGATTGGGGGTTAACTATTTGCCTATATTTAGGAACATAACAGATGCTACCACCCCGGGTCAAGCTATACCTGGGAACTCCAGCAATTAAGAGGTGATTCTCCGTTCCTCAAAACCCCCTGATCAGAAGCGTTGCCGTTGGACGTAGTTTATCGTCTTATCCATGACGCGGGCGTAGTTTATCGTCATACCCAAGACAAAAATGCGTGTCGGGCTCCATTTTGTCTAAGCTATACCAGTATTGATACGGCTGCAGTACTTGTAATGCACCTAATAACCTAATGATTTACGTGACTTGTGATCGTAATCATAGGAATTCTTAGATAGTTCGTACAAGTCTCTTTGATTGGGATTGCTATATATATATGCGACCCAGTGACACACAACCTCCGCGTTACTTTTCTCCCTCTTCAAACGAATCAGTGTAAAAGTTTTAAACTATTTTTTTTTAATTTAAACCTTATTTTTTTGGTGGATACTCACATTGGAGTTGGCGCTTCGTTTATTTATAAAACACTATATTTATTTATTTTCATCTATCTGCCTGAATATTTAAAAAAAAATGACGAAGTAAAGAAGGAATACTCCAACCGGATTCGAACCTGGGCAGAAAGAAAAAGTCTTTAGATCCGACCTTCTTTAGATCTCTCGACCACGAATACGGGTATCCACCTGAAATAATATATAATGAAATAATAAAGATCACTTGACTAAAAATGCATGGCCATCGTATAAAAAATCTGATACCAACCGAGTTCTACATTATTCTACTTTAATCTCTTGTGTTTTGTTGATCTGATCAAATTCTGTGCATATACATGTTAAGCACCTTATTGTTTTTGTCTTGCTATTTTATTTTTCTTCTTTTTCGCTGAATGCATCTGATATATAAATAACCTTACATATTTAAGAAGAGGAACTTAATTTGCTGCCAGAAGCCACCTTATTCTTAAAGATGGATAGTTGTTTGAGTGGCCACTGAAGGCAAGACAGAGTTTTCAAAAATTCAAAGAATAACACTAACAGTAGATCTCACAAGCAGATGATCAGCTTTGATATGAGGTTAGTTATTTTAACTGCGAACTGTGATATTAATCGATACACATAACGGGACGTTACGTTTGATAAAAATGTATTCAATAAAATTTTTAAAGTGAATTAATTAAAATTTCTGAATTGATTTTATTTGTCGAAATTGTGTTAGCACCTTTCATAATTTAAACCATGAACTTTAGTTCAGTTTCTGTATGTTATTTGATGAGCAAATCAGAATTCTTTTTCTTTTTTTGTCACCATAATCTAGTATGATGAAGCACGTAAAATTAATCAAGATAAAGGCGTAAACTACATTAACGTAAGAGAAAAATAAATTCAAAAAGTAGTGAATGAAGGAATGTAAAGAAATATTGACAAAAAAAGGCCTTGGAAAAAGAGCTATTTCTGCTAATGAGAAGAAAAAGAAAAATGTGGTTAATAAAAAATCCATAGAAAATAAAACGCTAAATACCAAAAGAAAGAAAGGCAGAAAGAAACAAAGAATGATAATGTTTAGGGAGAAGAGAAAAGGCAATTTACTAAAGGTAAAGAGGTTACAAATTAAAAGTATAAAGAAAGACAGACTATGAAAGAAGGAAATTAAAAAGAAAAAATAATTTCAAATTAATAACATAGAAAGAAAACAATAAAGAGAAAAGAAACAAAAATTAAATAAAAAAGGTAAGAAAAAAGAAAGAGGAAATAAGATTAGGGGAAAAGAAAAAAAAAACGATCGTAAATTACGACATCCTGTGTATGGCGGTAAACTATTAGTTTGGTGCAAAAATAATGACGTAATAATGTCGTTTTTTGACGTATTTTTAACGTCAAAAACGACATTATTACGTCATTATTTTTGCACCAACCTAATACATCTGCGTCCTGGGTAAGACGATAAACTGCACCCAACAGCAAGGATTCTGATGAGGAGGTTTTGAGGAACGTGGTACCACCTCTTAATTTCTGGTGTTCTCAGGTCCACCCTTAACCGGGGTGGCAGCACCGATTAGGGGCTCAGCTATAGGCAAATAGTTGCCCCCTATTAACCACCAAAGTGGGGTCAAAACACTATGAAAATGAAAAAAAAGGGTTTTAATAACAGCAATACTTTTTTTGTCAAAAAAAATAATACTATTAGGTTGGTGCAAAAATAATGACGTAATAATGTCGTTTTTTGACGTATTTTTAACGTCAAAAAACGACGTTATTATGTCATTATTTTTGCACCAACCTAATAGCAATGAATTCTTGAATGAAAAAATTATTATCAGCAATACATTACTACCAACAATATATTTTTGAAAAAAAAATGACTAGCACTACTTATTTGATGGGAAAATTATTAACAGCAATACATTTTTGAAGGAAAACATATTACTTTTATTCATATGTATTTATATATATATATATA
>OZ010576.1:132300102-132307602 GCA_963932145.1 Acanthosepion lycidas
TTAGGCGATGTTAGATAGATTATGACGAAAATGATCCGGTTGGGAAAATAGAAAACAAAACAGTAGCTTATTTGGCAGTTAAAAAGGAGGTGAAAACCAAACATCCAATCAAAAAACAGCTGAAATAGAAAAACGTCAGGTCTAGATGAAATGTCAGATTAGGTATGTCTTTTTTAAATAATAATATTATATATATATATATATATATATATATATATATATATATATATATATATATATATATAGTAAGGTAATGAAGGATTTGGGAATCCGTGTGGATATATATATATATATATATATATATATATATATATATATATATATATATATATGCATGTATGTATATATAAGTGAACATTGAAGTCAACACTCAGAGGCAACAAGCTGTTTCATGCTAGACATAATCGTCAGGCTGCGAGTGCTCTTTATATATATATATATATATGATAAAATATAATTTTAATATGTGCTATATTTATGGGGTAAATGCTAAATAGTAGGGATAGATATGAAAGTGGACACTGAGATCTACACCGAGTGGCAAGAGTTATTTTTTTTAACTTAATAGCCAGGCCATGTGACTCGACTATTTATATATGCTGGTTACTGGGGTGAAGAATACTGTCAGGTATTTTCGAATTATTATATTAACCTAACGGTTATTTATGTAGACATTTAAAATTATTCTAAATGCTATTGAGTAAGAATATTTGTGGATCCGAATGCAATTAGTCGTAGCTTTATCCATTATATATTATATAGTGTTATTTGTCAACTTTTAACTGATTATTTGTTATTCATTCTTTAGTCTATTTTTGTTATTGACTATTATTATTATTATTACTTACTTACTTATTTACTTACTTACTTGTGTTTATGTATGCATTCCTATATTGTTAATTTATTTATTATTATTTATGTAAATTTATTTTAATTAATTATTTGTTTATTTGTTTTTTCCAGGGTTGGTAATCTGACTTGTTTAGTTTAAAGTATTGACTTGATCGCAAGTATGGTACATTACCTGCTTTCTATATATTACATACTTTTTGCATTTTTCTTGATAGTATTTAATATTCGTTTTAATTTTCGATTTTTAAATGACGTAGTAAAAATTTGATTTCCTGTCAGCATTTTGAGATGAATTTTGATCGTTTAATTAGTAATAAGTATTGGTCCAGAAAGGTGATTATAGATATTTTCTTTCCCAGAGTTTACAGTTTTTGGATTTATTTTGCAGGTTGATACTGCGTTCCATGATATTTTTGGCGTATATTTCTTTTTGTTTTTCATATATAAATGGCTGTGCAGTTCACGTATTTAATATTTGTAATTGATAATTTGTGTACATAGTTCCTCTAATTCCTGGATTATTCAGTAAAACTATTTCATATATTTCATCGTCATCTGCTGATGTTACATTGATTTGGTATATTACATTATTTAGCAACCAATTGCCATATAAAGGTCATTGTTGGGTTTGATTTGTGGGAAGATTTGTTGGTTATATTTTTGTGTGTATTTTTAATTATATTATGTCTTCTGTGCAACTACAGCTGATCATTACGAAGTTTCTGGTGAATATCTTGATGAGGGTTTTTTTACATTATTCGGACTATTGTTCTCATCTTTGTCGTCATATTTATCACAACGTTTCGGCCGTTGTACGCTCCGGCCTTCTTCAGGTGGTTGGAATTTCGAACTGAACCCTTTATTTCGATCACTGGGGTAGACTGTTCTAGTTCCACGTTTCATGTTTGATGGATGTCATTTATCAGTTATCTCCAGCTAATTTTCCCTCTGAAAGTTCTCCACTGCCTTAACCGGGTATTGAACTCACACTCTTTGGGTCTGTCACTGGATCTAACCAACACCTTTATCCACTGGCCCATGTGTCTTCAAGGACACATGGCACAGTGGATAAAGAGTGTGAGTTCAATACCCGGTTAAGTATAATATAAGGCCCTCCGGTATGTCATATCTGTTGTATATTCCATTTATTGTTAATGTAATTTTATCAAAGATAAAATCATTTAAGGTTGCTGACTTCCGTATTACAACCTCATCTATTTCTCTTGATTTCATCATGTATATACTATCCAGTATTCATGTCTTTCAGACATTAATATTTGTGCCCGTCCATATTTTTAATGTATTGCAGGTTTCTCTCCTTTGTTATTAAAGAGTTCTGCAACTTATTTGATCCATTTTTAAAGTATTTTTTGTTTGTCTATAATCAATGTTCCCTTTTTTGAGTTCATGACTCCTGTCCATACGCATATCTTTTGTTCTTTTATTTCCCTTATACTTTTGTGAATATCTACCTTTTTGTGATTAACATTTTTCTATTTCTGTGTGCATTCTTTTGGATCGTTCTTATTTTACCTGCATGAATTTGTTTCTTGACAAAGAAGTCAATAGTGAATCGTCTGATTCAACCTACCATAAATTAATAATGTAAAGACAAATATAGATAAAAGATTAATCAAACACATAAACAAGCACTTGTCAAAATCAAGTAAACACTACAAAATATTGAAAAGAAATATTCAAAAAATTAACTACACTAAAGACATAAACATAAAAAACAACATAAAACTCTCTAGTACACAACAAATACATCTGCGAACTGATACAACAGCAGACCATACCGTGAATTCTCCACTGAACGGCAACTATCTACAAAATAACGTTGTTTAATCATTTCAACTGAAGTAAGGTGATAATGTCACTGGTACGTAAGGAGTTAAAGAGAGCGTGGAATTGAGAGAAAAGACAGGGTATAGAGTAATAGATTAAAGATTAGAAGCTGAACGTGGTTCAAGAAGATAGATGGCGATTGACGTTGCATTTAAATTACTGATGAGTGTAGCTATCAGGGAAACAAGGAAACAGAAGGGAGCTTCACGGGCAGGAAAAAGAAATCGTTGGAGTAAAAGTGGCGACTATGTCTAATTCAAAAGAAAAAAGGTTGGGGCCTAGATGCCAATCTAGTAGCTCACTTAACCTCACGTAGTCCGAGCATTAGGGGAAAACTCGTCCGAGAAGTTGCCATCAAAATATTTGTAGAAAAGACAGAGAGAAGCCACGTTACGTCGGTGAGAAATAGATTGAAGTCGAGATGCCAAGTCAGGTCCGATTACATTGTAGATCTTTTTGGGGATTTTGTTAAGAATCCCGAGATAAGAAGCAGAAGCATCAGACGAAATATTGCAAAAGTATTCAACGCATTGACAAATGGTAGATTTGTAAATGTGCAAGATGGTTTCTGACGAGAAAAAGCTTCTGGCCTCACACAGTAACCCATCCTTCTTTGCAGGAGATGCAGCTATTGATTCAGTGTGGTCGTTCCACTTCAAGTCACTTACAAACGTGAGGTCAAGAAGGCACAATGTGTCGATCTCCACGAGTCGAGTATCAGCCATGCTGACGACGGACAGGAAAGATTCTCTCTCGTCGTGAAATGAGTGTAGTTTTGGAAGCATTAAAATTTACGAGCTATCTCATGTCCCAGTTATGCACAGATCCAAGTTTCTTTTCAAGAACAGCGGACAGGTTGACTATGTCAAATCTGACGGATTTGTCATTAAGACAGGAATAAATAGTAATGTTATCAGCATAAATGCTTACTTGGGAATTGATATCACCAAGAAGATCTTTGATGAAGATCAGAAACAGCGTAGGACCTAGGATAGAACCTTTGAGGACACCCGTGTTTGTTTGAAACGATCTGGAGCCCTTATGGGAGTTTAATTTAGAAATGTTATCTAATACCAATAATGGGATTACGTGCATATCACTCAGTAGAACGTCTGTCCTATGCGTTGCCTCCAAATGGGTCGGGTGTTGAGTCCGAAGAAAATGTCCGAGCAAAGCTTTCAACGTTACGTGCTGTAGATGTCAGGACTTCGAATTGATTGAACAGAGGAGGGATTTAGGATTTACTGTTGATTGACGCACTACTGCTGAGCCACCAATAATCTTTAGAACTGAACTTGGGACATGCTATACGTTGTTTCGTTCTATCAGCGAACAGTAACTTCGCTTCTTTGAGGGCACGCTTGCACTCATTACAATCAGAAAGAAAAAAGACGTCCGTTGCAATCAGAAATATCACTTCCATACAGCCGGAAGAAGTGGTTCCTGTGTGCTATAGCGGCCGAATATGCAGGGGAGAACCAAGAAGCTGTTCGAGATTTAATCTCGTATTTCCTTGATGGAATGAAAGCATTGATGCCGTCTTTTACCCTGAAAGAGACATCAGACGGGCATTTTTGAATAGGGAGATTAAAAATTTAAATCTAAGAGACTTCAAGAAGGAAATCACGGAACGAGTCGCAAACCGCTCGTTGATAACAGAAAGATATTCTGTTGTTAAGAGGTTCGTTGTTTTCAGTAAAACCCATAGCGCCAGCTATATTTTATACATTATACAAATAAAACTTAATTTTTCTTTTTAAAAATCTTTCAAAGAAATTATTTTTAAAACGTTATTTAGAAAAATTGGCCAATTTAAATTTACGTTAATAAACAATCATTACTTACTTATAGCATAAAACGTAGCATTCAAGCATTTCCTAACCAAGCGGTCATGTTTTCTGACGTGTTTATTGCCTGTGGATCAATTGCAGAAAGGGTTCATAGATAAGTATGGTGTAACAGACATCAAATTAAATTAGAGTTATATTTTTTCCTGTTAGTGGGAGCTCCTAAAACACGTGACATTTTAAAAATAGATTTATCAGTTTGTACATCCATACTTTAAAAATTCTGCATCTATATGCTTATATAAAAAAGTCGAAATTCTTTTAAGAATAGTCGAGCTCTTCTGATTGTAATAAGCTTTAAAAAATAGGATTAGTAAATATAGTTTTGTTAATAACAATATTCCATAAGAATTATATTATAGAAATTGAACATTAAAGGATTCAGAATCTTTATAAATTATTCAATTTTAGATAGTAAAAAAAATATAAGATGAAAACAAATTTTCTAAAAATTCATTTTCATCGGAAAGTTTTTTTTTCTTAAGACAATATTGTCTTTATATTATTCATAAAAAAAACAATTAAAAGATTCTAATTAAATAATATCCAAGTTTATTGTGTTTTTATTTTTCGATTCAAAAAAGATTTTTTTGTAAGACCGGGTCTAATTTTGCAAAAGTTAAAAAAATCGGTGATTTAAAATCCTCAAATAATTCTGCCTTTAAATAAGATAGTCACTAAAAGAGACGAAAATTTGCTGTGCTAAACAACTGATGCAAGAAAAGATTTTTAATCAAGATTTTGCATCTTCTAAAAACGAGTAAACGATTTAATTTAATAACTAAATAATACGTTGACCATTCCTCTTAATAATAATATAAGCATTTTGACGATAAAACCATGTTTTCATTACGTCTGGAGCATGTTTTCATCATGTTATGCTGCTTTTTAACGATCTTGTGCTAGTAACTACTTAAAATATTTTGTTAATTAGATTAAATTAAAAATATATTTTAATATGCCAAAAATAATTTGAAATCATATTCACTTGAAAATGTTATTTATATAAAGCAAAAATATTCTTAAATAATTAAAATATTTTTTTGTTTAATGAATGGTGAAATATAAATAAGCAAGCACGCAATCAAACACAGGTGGAAAGGAGAAGATGGAAAGATAGAGATGTGGAAAGAGAGAGATGGAGAAAGAAAGAAGTGGCAAGAGAGAGGGAAAGAGAGAGATGGGAATAGAGAGAGGTGGAAAGAGAGAGGTAGAAAATGAGAGAGGTGGCAAGAGAGAGAAAGAAGAGAGAGATGAAAAGAGAGAGAGGTGGAAAGAGAGAGGTGGAAAGGGAGAGATGTGGAAAAAGGTGGAAACAATATTAAATCATTGTTATGAGCCGGACAGATGGCACACCACGCAAGCACGAATCACAGACATTTTGTATTATATAGATAGATTCTAATGAAGATTATGAACGATTTAAATGCGAAATTTAGTTCAAATTTAAACACCCAAATACCACATCAACTAGAAAAACATAAGATTTGAAAAGTGATGGTTAGTGGGATATATAGCTCAACTAAGTGACAAAGAAAACGAAAAAAATATCAAATGACAAATTCAAACAAGAATAAAAAAAAGGGCTGAGACCTATTTCTGAAAGGACTCTACAAGAAGAAAATCAATTCTGGGGGAGAATTCATGGTAAGGTAAGATGGAAACAAAAAATATGAATACACAGAAAAGAGTTTAAGAACCTGTGCAGACAGAAAATCACGTGAAAGCAAATGTGACACCTAAGAAAGAAATCAGAAGACACCATGAATAGCATAAAGAATACGAAAAACAGCACCAGCCTACAAATAAACCCCCAAAGATGATAATCGTTACCTAGAAGATAATATATCAAACATGAAAAAATATCCAAAAGAAATAGATAAATAAATTGACTATAATAAATAAATAAATGAGTAATACATATAAATAAACAGTCTAACAATCTAAAGAGTGATGATCATAACTATATTCCGACGAAGAGAGATTATCTGGGTGGAGAGCTCCTGAGATTAAGCTTATATTTATAATTGTAAAACTCGCAAAAAGTGCGTTTTATCAGACATTTGATGTGTCTTATATGTTGCCAGAATTAGATGTCCTTGCTTAATAGAGGTATCTAATTTGAATATTCCGTTTTAAAATAATCAAAATAAATGCAATTTGTTTTCGTTTCAGAAGATAGCTGAATCTACAAAGCTTTTCAACACTCTCATTTTAATGAAACTACAGAAGGAAACGATGATTTTCAAGAAACTATAAACTTTTGAACACTCCATATAAAAAGACACACGGAACCCGAGAAATCCTCACACAGTAAATGTTATTAACTGTAAATGCTTGATTATAGATTTCTTTGGGTAATCACAGAAAAAAATGTTTCCATGCGTGTGTGCGCGTCTAAGCTGATTGTTCAAGTATAACATAACCCAGCTAATACTAGACAATAGTAGCACTGTATGACTAACGAAGAGAGTGTTGGCTTATATTTTAGAGACGAGCTGCCGTATTTTTCTGACGTACCTACACCTGAATTTTAATCATAGAGTTTTAATAGTAATCTCACGAAATCAGAAAAATGATTTCATTTTTATGTAAATTTTGTTGTGAAAATACGCTCTGGCAAATAGACATACATACATATATATATATATATATATATATATATATATATATATATATATATATATATATATATATATATAATTATTTTTTTTTTTTTTAATTATAACATAAATATGTTATAAAATCACTACAAAAATGGCCATTTTGTTTCAACACCCTCGGTGTCTTAACAAGTGATGATGTTGAATGTAAAATAAATGGTTTTAAAAGTTTCAAATTAATTAACAATCCTTCTCAAGGGCAAAACGTTGTTACAAAAGCTAGATGGACCAATCAAAATACAAGTATAGGAAAATTCAAAAAGCTTGACAACGAAATCATGTTATAATAT
>OZ010576.1:132310102-132330102 GCA_963932145.1 Acanthosepion lycidas
ATATACACCAATCATATACTTGTATATATATATATATATATATATATATATATATATATATATATATATATATATATATATATATATATATATGCGTGTGTGTGTGTTTTACACTATTTACATTATTCGGGCTATTCTCGCCATATTTATTACAACGTTTCAGCCGTTGTACGCACCGGTCTTCACCAGGTGGTTGGAATGTCGAACTAAACCCTTTATTTCGCTCACTGGAGTAGACTGTTCATGTTTAATGGATGTCAGTTATCAGTTATCTCCTGTTAATTTCCCTCTGAAAGTTCTCCATTGCCTTAACCGGATATTGAACTCACACTCTTTGGGTCTTGTCACTAGATCTAACTAACGCCTTTATCCATGTGTCCTTGAGGACATCTGTGTATAAATTTCTGGGTATTATAAACCTAGTCTTCAGCAAACATTTTTTACCAGTGCTCAGTGTGTGTGTGTGTGTGAATTTTTTTATAAAGCCTTTCAGATTTTCCAATAAATTGTTTTCTGCTATCAGTAATTTTGCCAAAATTCATATTTTTCTTTGATATTATTTTTTCCTGGTTACTTCCGTAAGCTACTACTGAGTATATTTACGCATTTGGTTTATATTTCCGTTCAGATTGAACCAATTTCATGTCATTCAAGATGACGTCATATAAATTGAAATTTGAAATATTTGATTAAAAAATTGATAGAACTTATCTATATTATTTAAGGAAACATTTTTGAGAGAATTCTAGTTGCCGAAACACACATTTTGATTGATTCTCATTGATCAGTCATGTATCACGCGCCTTAAAACGAAGGTTAATTCTATATGCATGCAAGGTTGATATGCAAAATTTTGATATGCCTAAGCGGGCATCGAATGGTAATGCGTATTCGTAATTGCGTATATGTGCCTCTCTAATGGATGCTGTTCTAACATTATTATAAAACTTGACATTTCGGTTTCAGTCAATTTCTCACCACTGTAATATAACTTCCCGTGTTATTTTCTATAAATAATTTCATGGTAATTGTTCTGATGAGCATTGCTATATAGAACCAAGACATTATGAATTTAAGCGCTGGACAAGATTGGCGGTAAAGTCTAAGGATTTTGCATTTAAAATGGTTAGATGTAGTCGTAAGTTCTCTTTCTTTTCTTTTCTTTTTTTTTCGGATTTCCCGTTTGTAGAAACCTCTTCCGGTTTCTTGCTTTCAAGTTTGATGTATAAAAATTAAAACGCATTCTTAATCGTTAACTTGTGTTTTCTTAATTTCACTTCTTTTCATTTTTCGCTCCGTATGTTTTAATATGATTTCACCCTCAGTAACAACATTGCATCTTAGTAGCTTTGTAACCTTTTTTGGTGTGAAGAGCCGAATACGGGGACCAGGGACACTACTTGCTACAAAATCCCCAGACGACTCTCCACAGGTTTTGAATTCAGAGTTGTCCTTTTCCTAGACCAGTTACAATGCAAAATTATAGAACCCAGCCTCTTCTACTATTTACACGTTGCTGGGGAAGATTATATATATATATATATATATATATATATATATATATATATATATATATATATATATATATATTAGGTTAAAAGACGCCCTGTCAGGTGGCATTTAAGCTATCTTCAACGGAGAGCTCTTGATTGGGCCTTCGGTTTGTTCAGGAATTTTGAGTTTCCCTAATTCTTTGCATATTCTAAGCCCTCTTGATCTGAGTTAAAAATTTCCACGGAACTTTCTTCTCCTGCTGCAACCGTGGCTCTTTTGACTGCAATGTGTTCTCTGTTGGCAGATATTTCTTTTTGTAAGGCATACTGCTGCTGTATGAGACAAGCAACAATAAACTACGGAACAACTCAAAATTCATCGATGCATTTTAAGTATTGCTTTAATATTTAAATTTACCTTTTAACAGTTCAAAGTTATTTATTCTCCTACGAAATAATTTAAAGACAATTTGATGTGCGCAGGTCCTTACATTCCACACAAAACATGTTGTTTCATGGTTTACTTTCGATGAACTTCGCAATTAATTTCGATTATAGACAAGTTATTTTTAAGTTATAAAAGTTGATATTTTGCAAAAAGAAATTCGTCTGAAAAAAATATCACTTAAAGAAAGCAGTCGCAAACAATCGTAGTAATTAAATATATATGTGTGTGTGTATGTGTGTGTGCGCGCGCGTGTGTGTATGCGTGTCTGTGAGAGAGAGTGTGTGTCTTTGTATATGCATGTGTGTCTGTGTGTTCGTGCATATATATATATATATATATATATATATATATATATATATATATATATATATATTAACATATAACAAAGTAGAATGGTTGGAATTTCATTGGACCGGATTTATTGCCGTTGCCACGAAACTTTTAAAAAACCTTTCCAGTTTTTCATATATTTGTAAATACTGTTGTTATATAAAATTTTACAAAATTATATATAGTTATATCATATACATACACACACACACACACACACACATATATATATATATATATATATATATATATATATATATATATATATATATAAGTGAACATTGCAGTCAATACTTGTAGGCGACAGTCTGTTTCATGCTAGACGCAATCGTGGCCCGACGATTGCGTCTAGCATGAAAAAGCCTGTCGCGTCCAAGTGTTGACTTCATTGTTCACTTTTCTAATTACACACGCTCTATCTCTGATATTGAGCACTTTATCCCGTAAATATAGCACACCTTATAACTATATTTCTTCACACACACACACACACATATATATATATATATATATATATATATATATATATATATATATATATATATATATATATATATAAGTAGATTCGAATGATTTGTAAGTGTTTCATGGAAGCAAGTTTTATTTTAACAAACCGTCTGCTATTCATTGCTTATATAGTACATATACGTATGTAACCCAATATTTCCACTCTCTGTAGATTAAATGTGCTGTGATTTAACACTAAATTTATTATTTGCGATACCGTCTCTTTCCTTGGAAAACATTTACATTAGTGTTTAACATTAATCAAATAGACTTAATATTATACAGAGAAAATTTCCGATCAAGTTTCATCTACTTAGTCTACAGACCTTTTGATGCGTATCACCGCCATATATAGCTTTTCAAGCTTCTTTGTAATATGTTTATTTACATGTTTCTGTTTATTTATCCATGTATTTGTGAGCATTTAGACTTCCTTATGTGGAAGGTAATGTGTTTCAATCTTCGTTTGTGCCTCTGATCATAATTAAAATCATAACAGATTTGATTTTCCTGCTGTTTTCAAAAAATATCAAGGGCCCGCTTTCCTCCATTAATTACGCAGACAAGGTTTCTATCGATATTAAAATAAGTTTTCTCTCTTTACCATATCCTTTTTTCATTCCTTTCCTTGAGACAAGAGCGGCTTGTTTGTTTAGTATTTTTTTTCGCAAGGATTATTGTTTTTATTTAAAAATTATTGTGATTTTTTTTCCCTTTTTTTCTCTTTTCTCAAATAAATTGTCTTCCTCTTCTTCTCTATTTTTATGAATATTTTTTTGTGTTTTCCCTTCTGCAGCCAGTTTTTGTCTTTTGTGTCAGTTGTTGTGCGTCAAGCCCCTCTGCTGTGATTTCCATATTCTCTATTTCTTCTCTCTTCATTCGATTCTTTATTTTATTTTCTTGTTATCGTGATTTTGTCGCCCATCTTCTTTGTTAGATTAAAAGAAGGTTTCAAGAATGAAACCCATTGGGATGGATGCTAATATTTTGCAGAAAAGGAAGAAATAAACAATCATTGAATGAATGGAAAGGAAGAAAGAAAGAAAGAAAGAAAGAAGGAAAAAAAGAAATAGAGAAAGAAGGGTGGATATAAGAAAGAAGAAGAAGAGAATATCACAAAATTAAAATAATAAAAAACAATGTAGTCTAAAATATTGAAATAATAATGACAACAATGATAATAATAATAATAATAAGAAGAAGAAGAACAAGAACAAGAACAAGAAGAAGAAGAACAAGAAGAACAAGAAGAAAAAAAAAGAAAATGAAGGCAGTAAATATGATCGAAAAAGAAGGAAATAAACGAAAGAAGACCTTAATTAAAATAGGTTGAAAATAGAAAGAGAAAATAATGGAAATAAATAGGTTGAGTTTGGGAATTGTGAAGAGACAGAGAGAGAAATAGAAAGAAGGCTGAAGAGCGATTCAAAGAAAATCGAGCTATAGTCGACATTAATAACTAAAGAAAAGAAAGGAAAAATGAATAAGAATCTGTGGGTGTGTTGTTGAGGGTAGGAATTAAGCCGAGTCTGCAAAGATGGAACGCCTTTCTTAATTCCGCCAACATCAAATATCGTGAGGGCTGGCAGAATAAAGGAAAGGGAAAAGATGCTGGTGGTGGGATGGGTGTGGCAATGGATGGACGGATAGGATGGAGTTGGGTAGTGAGCGCAGTGTGCCGTGTCGGGTTAGTGAACATTCACAGGGTTCGTTATTGGTAGTGGGGATAAGTTTCGCGATTCGGATGTTGCTTGCAATCGTTATGATTGCATGACAACAGTATAGGCGCGGTGTGTATGCCGATGGGGATGTTGGTCACGAGAAAGTATTTTGGTACCGGTATGCGTAAGATAGAGATCGTACTGGTGACGAAACATTGTGGATTTTCTTACACAAATCGAGAACGTAACAATCCACTCAGAGAGGTATGGATTGTGTTAGTATTGGTGTTGAGGATGTGCGAATGCTTATAAAAAGATTGGGGATATGTTTCTTTTTGCAAAAGGCTTTATGAGTAAAAGAAAGTTAGGTTTATAAGTCTAAAACATTCGTACACTGATGATTCTAAGGACAGATGGTCCAGTGAATAAAAGCGTTGTTTGATGTAATCCATTGACTTGACCCAATGAGTTGTTAGTTTAATACCTGGCTACAGCAGATGTGAACTTGGAAACTTAAGTTACAAAGAGGAAATAACTGAAATTGAGCTATCCAAAAACGGTATGTCACGTGGAACTCCCCCGGTGGTTGAAATAAAAGGTTCGGTTCGAAATTTCAATGTATATCACCTGAAGAAAGCCGGAGCGTACAACGGCCGAAACGTCGTCAATATGAAGACACCTGTCCGAACAGTGTAAACAGTGTTAGTATTTACAATGCCTCATCTCAGAAATATAGACAGTAATTTATAATTATTTGATAAAAACACGTTATAACATTGTCAAATAATAACAAAATATTAGGTTGGTGCAAAAATAATGTCGTTTTCTCACTTATGTTACTATGTGAGAAAACGACATTATTTTTGCACCAACCTAATAATTATGACGAAAATCTAGTGTTTAAAATTCTAATTCCAGTAGACAAAAAGAAGCTTTCAGTCACATAAAAAGTGAATAATGTACATCGTGTTGGAAATGATGTTCCCCTGGAATTGCAGAGTCATACGATTTTTTGTTGCAAAATTTCTTGAATTTTGGCGGTCAACACATCGCCAAACAAATGCCAGAATAGACATCTTTGTCAGGTTCCGAATAAAGAAATAAACTTCCAGAAGAACAATATTGTCTTAACAGACTTCAAATTCTGACTGAAAGAATCTGAAAACCTGGACAAATATTTAGACATTATAATGACTTGAAGACATGGTGTACCATGAAAGTGAAAAATCGGCCCATCATTACCGCTGAATTTGGTCAATCTCAAAAAGATTTGAAATGAAAATGGTGATATTAACTTTTTCTTTACAAGGAAATATTCGGCATTTGTCCGAGCAGCCGGAGCTACTTTCGGATAAATTTTATAAAATATTTCAATTAAAATATTTTTTCACAGAAAAATGGTTTTCTGAAGTTCACTAAGGGTTATTGTTCTTTCCAGCATTGAGCGGGGATTCCTTGATGTAGTATGGAATATAAAGCTCAGAATAATTTCATTTAGATTATTCCATTTATTTATTACTGTAGATGAAGACTTTGGTAGGATTTGCGGCTGTCAATACCTAACCCCGAAAACCAAACATCCTTTAACTGAATAGATAAACTTGTATTTTGTCTATCATAAATAGATATTAAAAAACTGAGCGGTAACAAAAAGTAGAATGAGGATGCTGAATATAAATGATCGGTTTGTATATTAGAAAAGAATAAAGAGTAACATGAAAAAGTAGGATTGATACAGGAGGAGGTGAAAAAATCAATTGAAATCTGATTTAGATAATAGATGTTTTAGAAATCGAATGAACAGATTGTGATTGTCTGTAAAGAGATAATCTAAATCTTTCTAAAACTGGACAAAAAAGAAACTAATGAATTTGAATGGAAGTTTAAAACTTTAATAATAATGCAGAAAGTCTTGGATTGCCATAGGAGAAACTGAAATTTTGTCTCTAGAAGGCATTACAAAGTAGTTACATTAGATCAATGATTCCCAAATTGGGCCGCATGCCCCACCAGTAGGGCTTGTTAATATTTTGGTGGGGCATGCGTAGTATGTTCACTCTTCGGCTAACTATACTAATATGAGGTCAAATTTCATTTTGCATTATTATTTCATGATTAAAATAATTAAAGTATATTACAGAATAAAGCTTTCATTCAAATATTTTATATTCCTGCCTTTCAATTCTCTATTATATGTTTTTGAAATTATATATATTTAATTGTCTTTTGTTTTGTTTTGTTTTTAATTTATCTCTTTCCTGGACGTAATGGTCTTTGGAGGCTTGTTCAGAGAGCAAGATAATGGCCTTTCCTTCACATGAATTGCTGTAGAATATTGAATATGTAAGAATTAAATAATACAGTGGGTGGGCACCAGAATTGTAGAAAAACCAAAGTGGAGCATGGCCCAAAATCGGTTGGTAACCACTGGATTAGATTAAACAACACATCAAGATGACAATGAGTATTTTTCTTATCCGTAAAGGTTACTCGTGTTTATTAAAATATATATAAAATGTTAATGTTTTGAAATAAAAAGAAGGCCAAGAAGAATAATTATATGCGATAATCTTATCATAACGCTACTTTCGTTGTCTTTTAATCAGGAAAAAGTAATGTTAATCCAAGTTGACAAGGTGATTATTCATTAAGGAAAATCAAGTAAGATAATGCACTAAAAATATTATACAAACTTTAGAATATGAGAAAATTAGTGTAACAAACTTATATCGGCGTCAGTCACTTTTCCACCACCTTCACTTTTTCTATAAATACTTTCATGTTAATTTCATTAACTTTTATCCATGGCACCTTGATTTTATAAATTTAAACGCATTACTAGATTGGCGGTAAGGTCTCATCATTTTCCATTTGAAATAGCTAGATGTAACCGTGGAAATCCTTTCTAACTTGTTGCTTTCCAGTCAATTCTGATCTTTCAATTCCTGTTCATTTATTGTTCTCTCTCCTTAATAATGTTTTATTTTTCTCATATTTTTTTCACGCTCACTAAACCCATGCATCCTAATGGCTTTATTTCCTTGTTTAGAGTAAAAAGATAAAAAAAAAATAACTGAATAAATCGAAGGGAATGAAACTTAAATGTTTTCGCGGATGTGATTCATTGAATATAAGGCACAGGAATCTATTTTAACTGCACAGACAAATAATACACAAAAAATTCTCCTTTGAGAAAATAACTATAAAATTGTTCAAGACTTCAAAATACAAAGTGAACTCAAGTATAAGATGATAAATCTACGTGTAGTACACACAGGAATATAACAGTATCTACAAAATATTGTATAAAACATTTCCAGCGGCACACTGAACTAGCTCGTTTGTCAGAACGCCCCCATGTGTCATCTTTGAGGTTTCGTTTGCACATATATTGCGAGTGATAAACCGCTACTCTATGTGTTCTAGCCGTTTCCATCTGATTCTGAATAATTAGGTCTTACCCATTGTCCAGTACAAATTATCTTTTTCATGGCAGCATAGAATTTCAATATCATCTAACATCCTCCTGCCAATGTCTTCAGGGTAACCCTAACGGGGTAGGGTTTTCTAGTATTATCATTTGCTAAGAAACACCCCTTAATTTGATCACTGGGCTATATATGGTTCTGAATTGCAAGTTGTCCTTCTCATAGATAGCTCATCACGACCATTCTGTTTAACCTATCACTGGGGTTGACAATGTCAGCGGGTGGAAACCGGTTGTAAGAGAATTAAAAATAATTAGTAATACTGGGGAAAATTTATATCAATGTGGAGAATATGTGATTGATAGTAGTGTCTATCGACACTGGATCACTAGGAATATTTTCTAAGACAAATATATCTAAACTACACAACCCGATTAAACCTAAAGGCAGCAAAGATGAGAAAAATGCCGTAAGTATAAGCATTAAGCTAGGGCTTCATGATAAATCAAATTCAATCTGTAAAGAAATTGGATATCAGAAATAGAGTTACAGAAAATATGAGAGAGAATTGTGAATGAAGATCAGGACATGTCTTGAGAGAAACTTGTCTGCATCAAAATAGAAACGGAGAAACAAAACTGACATAAGACAGAGACGGCCACTCAAACTTCTATTGGAAAATATCAGGAACAAATGTTTGATAATCGAAACAGGAAAACTATAAACGCTTACCATCTCTTAGGGGCAAGGACTGAACGAAAGCAAAAGTCGAAAATAAACACATCAATAGACAGAATTCTGTTCATGAGAACTGGTGAAATTCAAAGAAGCCTGAAGATCTCTGTAAAGAATTTGAAAGAACTGGAAATCCAAGCAATAAGTGAAACCACCTAGACAATTGTATTGCTCAATGCGGTAACAATACTGAATAAAATGTTGGAGTATTCAGGTGGATTGTAATCGACAATTGCATGATAATAAGGCCATAAAATAGATGAAAAATAATGCATATAACTCATTTAAAGGCCACAGAAAGCCGGCATTAACCTTGATGTAAAGTCACTCACAAGATTTGGAGAACTGATGAAACAGACATATATTGGGAAGGGAATATGTCCTTGACATGTAGACCACTTTTCAGCATCTTCGCATATATATATATATATATATATATATATATATATATATATATATATATATAATCAAATATGGGCATCCACCAAAATAACACATTAGGCTGACTTTTTGACATTTTGCATTGATTGGTTATATTTATTAACACTGTATAAAGAAACTTTAATCAAAACTGCTTTTTATTTAACTTAGTTCTATATGTTTAAATAATTCATTGCTTTCTTAAAGAGCTTGTTTATTTACCAACATTAATTTCTTTTAAACCACAGAGAATGTAGCTTCTCGATTATCTTGTTAATTTACTTTTCTTCTTTTCTAGGAAATGACATTATTTGGTCTACAATATTTTAGGCATTTACATCCGATCGTATGTAGCATCTGGATGCCGTCTCTGATGATAATGTGCGGGTCATGACCCCCTTTACAAACGGCTGCTTCTCATCTTTCGCTTCTTGTCTTATTTTAAACTTAGCATTAGTCATTTCGATAGGGTGATCTGAGTAAAACTAAACAAAACTTGCAACCATCTTTCGAACTCTTTTTCCTTTTCTTTCTTTTCTAGCGAAAAGAGGGTGTATCCTGCTTTTAAATATCAATAAATTTACTCACCTCTTATTTACATACGCCTGATGAGATGCGTTCATTTGCATCGAAACACAACAGCAAGTGTGTAGCGTTTTTTGACATTTTTTGATGAAATATCCTAAAATAAAGTATACATATAAATATATATTGTTCTCTGTTTGTGCAGTAATCCTTCTTCAACGCATGTTATATTGAACAAGGTATGGACATGGTATTTTTTGTTCAGTTTTTTTTAGAATTATTTAAATGGATACTGACAAGTATTCACATTTCAGCACTTAATGAATATAAACATTGTTCTAATCTTTGTGAGTTATTCTGTTAGTCATTTCAGCAAATTGTATAGCGTCAACAATAACACTTATACTACATGTATTATATTAATATATGATAAATCGTTGACAAATCACTGTTGACATTCATTATGATAAGAAAAGCAAAAGTCTAACGATCAAAAACACAATAACACACACACGCACACATATATATTTGGTTGAATAATCTGGAAATATTATATATTTTTATTTTAATCCTCTTGAATTCTCGGATCGGCTTCTTAATTATGCTATTTAAATTCATTAAGGACGGCGACGTAGTTTTTTTTATATATATATCTTTTAATCAGCTCCAACATCATCTTCAGGGGTGAATTTGTCGTCCAAGTAATTCGCCCCTGAATATGATCTTTTCTACACAGAGGAATTCATTGATACACTGTAGCTTTTTAAAAAAAATATGTCAGATGCCATCAGACAGCCGCAAACCAGCTACAAGGCAAAATACTTATAGGTTGTTGGGGGCATGGTTCACTCTCTCCCACCATAATGCCCTTGTCTGCTTCCACCATCTTGAGCTAACGTTAACTGCCTTTCTGTTAGTTTTCGAAAATATATCCAAATAATTATCAAAATTGTTTTTAGTAAAAAATAATGTGGAAATTACAATGAAAAATAAGAAGATTACTGAAGAAAATAAAATAATAATAATTATACTTTTAAAATAATTATACTTTCTAAAAAAGAATATTGGATTCAAAATGGTTTTTATGCTTCTTAATTGTGATAGCTTAGCCCTAATATATATTAATGTAAGAAACACACAACAATCAAATCAGTTATTATAATATATATATATATATATATATATATAATAGCAAAATAATAGCAGCAAAAGTGTCAAACAATTACAACAGTGTAAATATAAGAAATCTACTGAATATGGAATTATATCATAGGAAATATTGTATAGGAATGGATAATGAAATAATGAAACTTTATCATCCCAGCCCAGAAAGATTCCAAAATAAATTATCATTTTTGGAAGCAGGATCCACCGAAAACCTTTCATCCTCCCCTCGGAAAATATAATGCATAGAAAATCAAAATAAATATTACAGAAGTGAAACAGGAATAAAATTATTACCAGCAAAATAATTATTAATATCGCATCAAATAATACATTTATAATATAATGATAGATTTACGGATCTTACAGGCTGTTGACATTTAACGCAATCGTTAGTGCATAATCTAACATTATATACTTGTGTCGAAATAGATCTTCCCTTAAATATTGTATTAGGTTGGTGCAAAAATAATGTCGTTTTCTCACATATGTTACTATGTGAGAAAACGACATTATTTTTGCAACTAATAGTAACTGAGAAGAAGTGTTGATATTAAAGAGATTTTCTTTCACTGGTTATGAGGTGTTTATTAATAAATGCATGCGTTGATGGGAATATTTTGTTTTCCTTAAGGGGATGTTAGCAGTAATTGTAGAGGGATTAAATCGAATAATAATAGTTTTTTTTTTTTTTTTTTTACATTGTTGATTATAAAGAATACAGTAAGGAAATTAGAAGATATGGCGATGGTATTTAATGAGTAGAAGCGAACAAAATCAAGGAGAAGGAAAAAAATAAAGAAGAAAGAAAAGTAAAATTAAGATGAAGTGAAAATAGCAAGTAAACATGAATTTATTGAATAATTGACTTATTTTTTACAGGTTATCAACTCTGTGGGATATTTAAAACAGAAACATATTTTGGATAGTATGAATATTGCTTTTGTTTTTTTTTCGAATGAATAGTTTATTAGATTTTTTTCTTTTTTTTGAGAATAACAATAATTTTAAAATATCTGTCTATATCTCTGAGATCATGTATTATGATTGTATACTTTATTTACATTATTCGGACTGTTATCCTCATTTTCATTGCCATATTCACAATGTTTCGGCAGTTGTACGCTCCGGCCTTCTTCAGGTGATTGGCATGGCACGTGGTACGTGGCACGTGGCACGTGGCACTAGAACTACTCCGGTGGAGGGAATAAAAGTTTCGGTTCAAAATTCCAATCACCTGAAGAAGGCAGGAGCGTACAACGACTGAAAAAGTATGAATATGGCAATGAAGATGAGGATAACAATCCGAATAATGTAAATAATAATTTTACAGTCCTATTATTTAATTCACAAATTGCGGTGGGGGATGAGATGGATTCTTACTTATGCTAAGGTTATTTGCGTGAAAGTGAATTCAACGAATCCGACTACAGTTCGTACTAAGCTCTCGAACTTTTCATTAGTGAAGTAGGAAAAGATGAAAAAAGAGAGAAAGAAAAAAGAATTTGTAAAAAGAAAGATTAATGAAAAGAAAGAAGATCAATAGAGAGGGAAAGAAGAAGAAGAGAAGATTGTGAAGAAATCGAGGAAAGGAAAGAAGAAAAAGAAAAGGGGTAGGAAGATAAACCCGCATGAGAAAGGTGAAAAGAACAAAAACGGAAAGAGAGACCATTTAGCATTTGCATTGTTCCCTTTTGGTCAGCAAAACATGTTCATCTTAGTGGTAAACACTCTGGCTAAAACTAATGCCAACGGCAAAAGGTCTTCTATCCAATCTTCATGCTTTTGTTTCTGTTGGCAGTTTTGACGGTGGCCGTGCTTGTGATGTTGGCAGCGTGGGAGAAGTCCTTGAATTAGAAGAAAGGTACACGAAGCATGGGGAAGGGAGATTAGATTGAGAATTGTGACTGTAGACTGATCAGAGAGACAGAAGTGGAAGGAACCGGGTTGAGATAGGAGTGGCAGTCATTCAGCTGTGGTGGCTTCTTAGCGCACGGGACCCACTGACGGTGCGCTTGGCTAAGTCGGTTTCCGATCGACACGCTCCAGTGAATATAGAAAGCTAGAGGTTGCAGATGAGGTGTGGGGAAACGCAGCTGTAGGGAAAAGGCGAGAATCGAGCGGGTCGGGGCTTGATGGGAGAATGGTGGGTCGGGAAGGGATGTATTTGAGAGTGGTTAGGGAGACCAGGAAAGCAATCATATGTGACGCCGGGGAGGCCTGTCGTCTATTACTTGCAAACCAGACAATATATACAATATCAAGCTGGCGTTGGGCCGGCCGGAGAGTGAGGACTCCCAAAAAAGATGAAGATGATGATTATGATGATATTGTGCAAGGCAGCGGGAAAAGATGGTGGATGGAAAATGAAGGATGGAGATGCTGATTGTAACGACATCGACCGTGACTGTTGAAGACGATGCGAATGAAGGTGACTGTTTTGAAAGAACGTCGAAGACGATATTCTTTAAAATGAGGCGCCAGAATGTAAAGAGTAATCATTCTTGTTTTTTCTTTGTTCTTTCCGTCTCTTTTTAAATGTCTCTCTTTTTGTCTTCCCAATAATTCTCTCTTTTATTTTTACATTAATATAATATATTTCTTTTTTTAATTTTTAGGGAATTTCATTAATCCTACATATTTGTGGTTAATTTTCAAAATTTACTTTCTACTTTTGATGATTTCGTTCTCTTTCTCGCACATTGTCTCTCTCTTTTCCTTACACTTTATATAAAAATAATATTATCTTTTCCATAAGAAAACTAGTTATATGTTTTGCTTCTCTTATGTCGGTATTTCAATAAAACAGCAGAATATAGTTTCATAAATAGAAAGTTCTTAAAATATGAACGAAAAATCTTATATAAAAGATAAAATGATTACACGACAAAATATGTTCACCTGACGATTCACACAACCAATTGGTAAGGATAGGGCCGGTGGGTAGTACCCCGAACCCCTTGATCGGGTGAATGACACCTAATTAGGGGTCCTGTCAGTGATCTGCGGCCCTCGCTATCTTATCAATATTTGCTTTGTCATACCTCTATTTATATACGTTACAAATTAAACTAAACACAACTATTAAAGGATTTTGATGTCATTCTAGAGTAAAATTTGTACTAAAATTATTCAATTTTTTAACAATAAAGATCTCAAGTTGATGTCAAATTTCGCCGCAAAACATCGTTGATTTATTTTAAAAGGACTGATCTATTATGACATGTCTCTAATTTGTATTTAGATACATTGTATTTATTTCCAACTTTTCTACTTGAATTGTTCAACTATATTGCACATGATTCATTATTATACATAATTAGGTTACAAACATTATGTATTTTGATGAATAGTACATAATTGTGATGTAGTATAGTGAGGGGTATCATAGATTCTTGGGGACTGGTCTGTATAATAGATTCGGTAGGGACAAGAAACGCTTGCACGGGCCCTGCGTATGGGCGGCACATGTATTGCAGCTATAGAATTAGTTTTGAGTCTAAACATGATAGTTTGACAGAATCCCTTCCTCTTCAGGTTGGATATAAAATATGACACACATGTATATGCAAATTCAATATGGCAAAAAAAATTTGGTTAAGAAAGAAAACCCTTTATATGCAAATTTAACTAATTAAATTGATATTGTTATTTGTCTAATTAAATTTATATGTTAATTATAAAAGTACACAATGTCGTGCTTGGAACTGTAGGTCTATTTAATGAGTCTGTAGTATCAAATTAGTATCAAATTAGTATCAAAATACGATTAGGAAATATATTTTGATTATAGTTTTACTGTATGTATTTCTGTACAAGTTTCCTTCTCTATACCGTATCTGTTTATCCATCTAATATCTAGGAAGCTACCCATCAGTCTATAGTTAAGTATGGTAAGTGAAAAGCAAATATATGTTGTACTAATATTGCAAATGAAAAAAAGAAGTGAATTATGTGATTAAGATTCCTGGATTAGACTTGAATATCTACAACTGGTGTCAGTGTGGGATCAATGGTAAACATAAAATTTCTATTAAAACTTGGCTACTAAAACCAGTCTACATACGAGTGGTTAAAATCGGGGGACAGGCAGGTTTTAGTGAGACCAGATCATCTACCATGGCACCAAGGGGGAAACAGGACCTGATAAGCAACGAATGGTGTCAATGGAAATATGCATTTCTATTAATACTTGACACCCTCCGAATGAGGGTGGAGGAGGAAGTTTTTATGAATACCTGATAAACTGAAAATAGTTCTAATGGGGAAACATACAATTTTTATTAAGAGCAGATCAACTAAAAATGGTGCCAATGAGAAGAATAGAAGACTAATAAAGACTTGACAACGAGTGGTTCAAATGGGAATACAAATTCTGATGAGACCAGATCCGACGAGTGGTACCAAAGGAAAACAGCAATGTTAAAACCTGACTGACTACGAATAGTGTAAATGGGAAAGCATGTAATTTTTATTAAGACATGTCCACCTATCAATCCAGAGTGCGATGTATAAGTTGTCGTATAATCGACGCAAAAATTAATGTAATACTGATATATCATTTTAACAGGTATATTTACCAAAGTTATACAAAAATATCTTGAAATACTGAAGTATAGATTTATTCAATGAAATCACCATTGGCTTCAAGCACGACCTCCAGACAAATTCCGAATCTCCTGCATCTCTTCTGGACGCTCTCCTTGTTTAAATTGGTGTATGCTGTCATAATACTTTCCTCCACTTCATCTTTGTTGTTAGAAGGAGTTTTGTTGGTCTCTCGCTCAACTGCATCCTATGCAGAATAATCAAGGGGATTGCAGTCTGGGGAGTTAGGCAGCCAGATGTAAAGGTTGATGTGGTCGTAGATATTGTTAGACAGTCATGACCGGTTTCTCCTGTTGCCATACATATGGTCTTCCAGTAACTACCCTGTTGACCCAGGGCGTCTTTCCATCCTCAAGGCACTCGATGTAGGCCTCCGTGTTGAGTCTGTGGCTCCCACCAAACAATTCGGGAGTTATTTTCATACCGGAGGATCTGAACGAGTTTTTCCAGATGCGGTACCTTCATAATCACCATTAGACTCATCCAACTCTTTCTGAATGCTAAGCACCGTCCTGAGACCCAAAACGCTGAAATATTCGTATTGGAGCTTCTGGCGCGAATGCGTAAGAGTACAGCATGCCGTTTCCAAATTTCAGGCGGAATGAATTGCGTTATGGCACTCTTTTTATGCCCAACTGACCCTACTAATCTGTGCAGTCTACAAAATCAAAATAAAATAACGCGAAATTTAAAAAATTATATTGCGACCATTTTACCCATCGAACCCTGTAGTGTCAATGGGAAAACAGACAATATTTATCAAGATTTGAACACCAATGGTTTGTGCTAATGGAGAAACGGGCAATTTTAATCAAAACTTGATCACCAAGAAATGGTGCCAATGGGTAACCAGATAATGTGTAGACGTGGCAATATCGACAAAGACCAGTCCGATGAAATCCTAACAGCTGAAATGTTTATTCCAATTAGTCAACTGTATTTTTCCAATTTGGCATACTGTTTGTTGATATGAAAAATTATATAAAATGTTATATGGTTATATCACACACACACACATATATATATATATATATATATATATATATATATATATATATATATATATATATATATATATATATATTGTTGAGCAGCAACTTTCTTTAAAACATGATTCGTTGAATATGAAAGACAAAGAAAATTTACTTAATTTTTTATTTAGTTTTTCCAGTGCCCTTACATTTTTTTTTTGTTTGGTGGGTCCAATACTCTTCCATATTGTTTATTATCTCAAGTACTTTCGGACACATTTTTAGCCATTTTGAAGGGGATTTTTCTAGTAGTTGTTACTTTCTCTTGATGTTTTGACTATTTAAGACATTTTTTTTTATGTTGTCTTGAATATTGATAAGAGCGTAGATTCCAAACCTAAGCGTGTTGAGTGCGGAATGATATTCGAGTGAACGTCTTTCTATTTTTTTTAAAACCATTTCATCATCCCATTCCTCTTGTTAAATACGTTGAGTTTGATAGTGGGAGTGGGATGTATAATATAAAGGGCCTCACTTATAGCGATATGTTTCCGGTAACGTCATCGAACTTATAGCGAGATATTTCCTAGTAACGTATGGAATATTAATTTTTTCCACCAGAATTTTTGTTATGATTTCTTGTAAATTGTTAATAGATAGATGTTTTCTTTTTCTATAAAACTTCTCTTGATCTAATAAATGACATGTGAAGCTTCTACTCAAGGACGTGCTAATATCTATCTATCTATCTATCTATCTATCTATCTATGCGTGTGTGCGTGCGTGTGCGTGTTTATGTGCATGTGAGCGTGGGTTTCAGTGTATTTGTGTGTTGCACATAAGCATGTGTACGTGTGCGTGATTGAGTGTGCAATGTAGTTATGCAAGTATGATTCACTGTCTAAACAATTTGCTATCTAACACTGGGTAAAAAGTTTGGGAAGTCTTTTGGAGCGAAGGCTGTCCCGCACCCTCCACTCACAGCGACAGAACGACAGACACACAAGTATATATATATATATATATATATATATATATATATATATATGCACATTTCTGGGGAATGGAATTATTTTTTTTAGTCGTTAGAGATCTAAACGATAATGACTTTGAACATCGTGTTTCTAATATCCGTTCGTTTTACCACGGAAAATTTTTTTAGGTGGGAAAAACGAATATATCCTCAGAACAAACAGAAATTAAACAATAAAATATAAATAATTTAGCAAAATACTTACAAAAGTAAATAAATCGCCCCGCTTTTAATAAATTTAATATCAAGAATAGCGGCCAATCTAGAAAGATACGCCATGTAGAAATGACGATAAACAAAATGAGTCGAAACCACATACGTATTTACATACATATGTGTGTGTGTGTGTGCTTGTGTGTGTGCATGTGTTCGCGTGCAGAAATGTGTGTGTGCATGTGTGCTTGTTCACGAGGAAAAAATCAATAAAAAAAAATCAAAATAAAACCTATTACTTTTCATCTACTTTCTCTCACCGAATCAGCAAGTGCCGTGTCTATGTGTACACGTAACTTTTCCAAACGCCATGTTTACCGAAATCCTAAAACATCCGGTGCAACGTGAATTACCTCAATAGGATGATGATTTATTATTTAATTTTGAAGAAATTAAACATGCACCATAAATATACAAACACAAAATTTACAAACATGTACGGATGCATATAAAATGCACATAGACACATACACTTGCATATATGTTCAATCTATGCACTTCCATATATACTCAAATTGAGCATGTATGTAAATATAAATATACCACGGATTTGAAAATAGAGTAACTCCAGTATATCACACATAACTATATTTGAGAGTAGAACAAAATCAAGCTATCAAATTTATATATATATATATATATAAGTGTGTGTGTGTATGTATATATGTATGTATGTATGTATGTTATGTAGTATTACATTAGAACATGCACGTATCCACTAACAAATTGTACATTTTTGTTTCGACGACAAAAAAGGCGAAAACCTTTTTTTAGACGTCTCATCAGTTTTTTTAGACGTCTCATCAGTTTTTTTAGACGTCTCATCTCAGAGTGTTCTAATGTAACACTGCATAATATAAATAATTATTTACGGCTCTACTTTATGTATTGAGAACTATTTCTAAATTAATGTTTTGAACGCTGTAATCCTACTGTTCGTTTTCTTACACTTTGATATATATAAATATATATATATATATATATATATATATATATATGTGTGTGTGTGTGTGTGTGTGTGTGTGTGTTCCGCCAAGAATTAGCGAAAGAATTAGTATACATAATGAAAAAATGCTTAATAAAAACAAAATTATATTGTCAAAATCCTTGTGTTAATAGTTTTTTTTAATAACATTTTGAAAATGTAAATTTTTTTAAATTTTATTTCTCTGTCATCATGGGGTCATAAATTAGTATCAGAATTTTAAGCATATTTTGCGGTGAAAAATACATTGATTTGGAAATTATTGCAAAAATCAGATAATTGTCGATTTTTAATGAAACTTACAGAACTTGCTGAAAAATGAATATTTCAAATTACTGATAAAATATAATTTTTTTTTTAGACTTTTACAACCTCCCCATCAATTTAGTTTCAGGAAATTTCTAGAATTTCTTATTTTAGCGAGTAATGTTTATATTAGTTATAAGAACATGTCCTTCGACAATTTTTGATCAAAGAGAAACACTAGTTTGTGAAAAAGAAAAGTTACCAACGATGAACTCTCCCCATAGGTGTGGAAGCATTCCTGTTGGTCGCTAGTGAGTTTGGTCTGAATCTTCGTGTTTTCTACCCACCTGTTAAAAATGTAATTGCGATTTAGGCTAGAATGGGGTCCTGGAAAATTCTGTATTAATTTGTGATATTGTTATCAAATAAAAACTATATTTATTAGGTTGGTGCAAAAATAATGACGTAATAATGTCGTTTTTTGACGTTAACAAATACGTCAAAAAACGACATTATTACGTCATTATTTTTGCACCAACCTAATAACTAATCATGAATAGAAAAACTTACTACAATTCAGCGACACCCAACGCAAATATTTAAAAAATATATTTTTTTTTATTTATGAGTGTGTGTGTGTTCGCGCGCGCATCTGTGCGTGCGTTTGTGTAAACGTGAAGATTTTAGTAAACACGGACGTCAATACACGACATTATCAGAAAATACGACCGATAACTATTGAAATTTTTTTTCTAATATTCTAACACTTCATCAACAAGCGTCTTCCTAAGAAAAACTATAAAACTAAACTTCTTAAAAATATTAGAATGTTTAAAATATTTTACATTTTAAATAATACTGGTAAATTAAAAAAATATCTAAATTAGACGTTTTCGTTGTATCTGTCATGAGATATTACTACAAATATTTCCCTCTTACATAAATCTCTCAAATATCAAGTTATCGATAAATGTGTCAACATCACATGAAAAACAACCACCTACGTGTGAAAAACTTACTTTTCTGTGGTATTTTAATAAAAAGTACGTAATATTTGTTTGAATTCATTTTAAAAATATCTTTTAATAAAGGGAATTGTGATGTGTCCGTATCTATTTAGTGATTTAAAAATAAGATTATCCCAATCAATTTAAATTCGCTTTGAGATACCGCAAAGTATTTTGCTTACTGGAAATATGAAATTTAATCTATTAGCTTACAATTAAAACAAAA
>OZ010576.1:132332602-132375102 GCA_963932145.1 Acanthosepion lycidas
GTTCTTTATAGCATGATACTTAGGAAGGGTAAAATGTTGGTCGACTCAGATTGAAAGATAAAATCTATTGTCCTGTTGGCTGTTTGTATATCTATATCTAAAAAACAGATGTTTGTGTGTGTATGCTATTTATGCACGTCCACATTTTTCGACCGATTTCGTTGAATTTGTACACATATTGCAAATTTATTAAAAAAAGATCAAAATCAACTTTTCACTCTGAATGACCCTCGGGTTTGGCAGAAAAAAGAAGAAAACTAAACATAAGTACGATTTTTGAAAAAATACCCGAACTAAATTTTCACTGGGTGAACCCAGTTTTTTTTTTCTTTGCAGTTAATGCAAGACATAAACTCATATTAAAAGATTTAATGGATTTGTGCATGATTGTTTCCCCGGGAATCTGGCTTCACAGAAAAATTGCAATAATTTTTGAAAACTCGAGGATTTTTAACATTTAAAATAAAAACTTGATTTTCTTCAAACATGACGCAAAAAATTGCTATCTTTCAAGCAATAAGATAATGTGGTTTAAGTCCTCATCGCTTCCGTGCGTATAACGAAAAATCACGAAAAACTGTTCAAAAGCCCGTTTTGTCAGCTATAAATCCATGCTTTTTCATCCGATGCTTTCCAAATTTGCGATGCAAATTACAAATGACACACAAATTGTCTTGCCTGAATGTTTTGTTTAGATTATGTCAGTAAAGAGTATAACATCTAGGTCCAAAATTAGCTCTTACCATTTAGCCAATAGTTTCTTCGTATAATTCTATCCTCAATTAGTATTTTAACAATCTATGATGCAAAGTTTGTTTGAGAATGATTATTGAAGTGTTAAAAGGGAGAAATCCCCGAAGAACCCTTTATTAAGACATTTCTTAAAAGGATAGGAAGTTGTGGAAAGACATAATCATCCACTTGTTGAATAAACATAATGTACAAAAGAAGAAACTTTCAACACAATGTCACCTGCGCATTTTATATTGTTAAAATCGTGTCCATCAGTGATCTATCCTTTTACCACTTATAGTTTTCTTAAGATCGCATTGCAGGAGACACGGTGGGGTATTGGACAGTGGCTCGGATTGAAACATTGGAGAGCCGAGTTCGAATTCCAGTCAGATACATTCACTTATGCGCTATTACCTTTGGGAAAGGTATAAATCCTCTTCTTCTCTCACCCGGTTCTATAGCCTTGGATGGCAATTGATCTACCGCATCAAGAAATGGCAACCTCCTGAGGTAAAAAAAATCTGCCTCGTCAATCATTTATCGAAAGATACATGATCGCCTAAGAGTGTATCACGGATAGCACATAACTGACTGAAGATCGTCTCGCTGTAAAGTTTAAATAAATCCGGTGAGAAGATACATCCATATCTTACGGCATGTTATATTCTCTGTACGCAATGCATTTCCTAACCAAAAGCAGGAGGTTTGCTCTCGGTATTATTTATGGTTTATTTTAATATCTTTCCCAAATAAATAATTTTTTTTCTAACAGTTCAAATAGATGTATATGCAATATTAGTTCGCCTATCGTCTGGTTCAAACTCCATCCGGTGTTTTGAACAGGATTAACGATTTATACCTTCCTTTCCTCTTTAGGATTTTGATTCATCTTCCTTATAAAATATATTTCTACTCTCCGCTTAAACTCTAAAATTTTATTTACTATTTATTTATTTTCCTCAACAAGAGTGGATAGTTTTATTTATCGTCCGGCTCACACCCCTACCCGGTGTTTTGAACAGTAGTAGAGGTTTATCTCTTGTCTCCTGTATAGGATTGGGTTTCTGGTTCTGTCTAAAGTCTTTTTTCATTATTTATTTTTACTTCAGTCAGCCACTTGCGTCTTAATAGCATTATCACCTTGGTTAGTGTGAATTGAATAAAAAAACTACTTAGTGCTGTACATTATCTAATTTATTTTGCGTTGCCTATGAATCATAGGTATGCGTTTATTTGTAATGATCGCTCTGATATCATTCTGAATATAAATATGACATTTCTTGTTCCAGTGTCATTAACGATGTTATTTAGTCTTTTTGCGCTCTCATTCTTCTCCGCTTTTTATTCATCAGAATCCCGATGATGAGCCTAGTTATGTGTCTCATTAAGCTAGGTGGAGCTCGGATTCATTCGAACCCGTAGAAGGATCTACTCAGCTCTTCCGGTATATAGCCACTATCCTTTATTTCATGACGTTGGATTAATGGATAACGGCTCAGGTTGAAAAATCGGAGAACCAAGTTTTAATTCCTGTCGAATCCATTACATTCACTTCCGTGCTAATACACTTGGAAAAGGTATGAATCCTCTTCTTCTCCCCCTAGCTATGGGTTAATAGTAGGACAGACCTGGTTCTATAGCCTTGGATGGCAACTGGTCTACTGCAGAAAGAAATGGCAACCTACTGCGGGAAAAAATCTACCTCGTCAGTCACGTATCGAAAGACAAATGATCGCCTATGTTTGTATCACGCATAACTGACTGACTGATTTCAGTAACATCGTTGATGCTGAAATAGTCTAAAGCTGATTGCATCTCTGTTGTACTCCTATCTGGTCCTGCGCGTCCTACGTAAAAACGATGAACTACGTGCAACAGCAAGGCCTCTGATCAAGAGATTTTGAGGAGCGTGTATCCAAGTTTTAATTGCTGGACTTCCCATGTCAACATTGATCTGGGTGGTAGCACCTGTTAATGTCCCATCCATCGGCAAATAATTATCACCCAAACAGGTGTCAAAGCACTTTGAAAGTGTAAAAATATGTTTTAATACCAGCAATATATTTTTGTAAAAAAATATTACCAGCAATGAATTTTGAAGAAAAAAAATTACCAGCAATACGTTATTACCAGTAATACAATTTTGGAAAAAAATATTACCATCAATAAAATCCTCGTCGGCATAAATAACCTATTGAGGCTGATATGCCGTAAATCAAAAGAAACCAAAACAAACCAATTTGGTACTGCTGCATTGTTTCTGTTCATCTTGCCAATGCCAATCTTACGTCATGCATTAATATTTCTTCTTCCATATTTTCGTATTGTGTATTGTAGGTTTCCCTTTTCCTTCGTAAAAGAGTCATCCAATACATTCGTTCCATCTTTGAAGTGTTTTCCTTTTTCTATTATGATCATTCCTCCATGATTTTATGGCGACGAGATTATCTTTTGTCCCTTTATTTCTTTCATTTTTTTAAAGTATCTGCCTTATGTGTGATCGTTATTGGATCATTGTGACCGTTTATTTTTCGTTGAATTATTCCGTTTCGCCCATGGCAGACACGGAAAAAATTACATGAACCCAGAGACAAAATATCAAAGAAAATCTGGAAAAAAAAGAATACAGAATAGAGGATCATCACAACGGGGGTGGGGAACCCATGTTGCGAACAACAAATTAGAAACATCAGACTCAAATTACTCCAAATACTTCACTATTTGTGAAGCGTTGTGACGCCGAAATACGGAGGCGCATAAAAATAGCGAAAGTTGCATTTCAAAAGCTGAAGAAACTATTAAAAACCGGGAAACATATTTTAGAAAAGATTTCCGAACCTCTACGTTATACCATATCCTCATATATGGAGGTGAATGCTGGACAATTTCTCCACAGATGAAGAATGAAAACGATGTAGTTCTGCAGAAAGATTCTGAAAATACAATGGTCGGAATATGTGAGTACCGAAGAAGTTTTAAGGAAAACAGGAGTGAAAATTAACTTAAAATCAAAAAGAATCTATTAGTATTTTTGGAATAGCTCGAGAGGAATTGGTCTTTGAGGATTGGATAAGGGGTCAAGGAAAACATTGAGTACTCTATGTAATGAGCTTAAGTAAATGGAAAGGAGAAAAAGAACTGGGTGAGAAAATAAGGGAAAAAATTGCTTAGTGCAACAAAGGATAGTTAACTTGTGGAAAGGTATGTTCTCACATGTTCCAAAATAATTTCTTGCGTAAGTCTTCAGCATCTGTTGTCACATCTGTATCCGAAAAAAGATAGAAAATGCTCTTCGTGTCAGCAAATTGATACGGATGGTACTTTTTTTTTTTTTTTTTTTTTGGAACGCAGATGATATATTTGCCAGGATTGTTCTGTCATATATATATATATATATATATATATATATATATATATATATATATGTATGTATGTATGTGTTGTGGGGTTCTCTCGTTTTTACATAAGATGGACTCGTCCAAAGTATACTTATACTGACAGAGAGAATACCTGCTGTTTAGTTACGTCGCGATAAAGTCTCGACGTCTGTCGAACTCTCTACTTTGCCAGAGAGGAACCCGGACGAAGGTTTGCTGAAGGGCAAGGTTACGTCCTGGGAGGTAGACAGGACCTGAACCCGTCTAGGCGGGTTCAAAGGGTATATATTTGGCCGAGCCTACGGGCTCGGAGAAACCCACTTTAAACTCGGCTTGTGACACATATATTCCTCATGGGTGGAATATCAATTACTGAGATACGTCGAGATACAGTCTCGACGTCTGTCGAACTCTCTGCTTTGGCATAGAGGAAACCGGACGATGGTTTGCCGAAGGGCAAATTTTCATCCGGGGAGGTAGACAGTTCCAAAAACCGATTACGCGGGTTCAAAGTTGATATATTTTTTGCTGAGCATACGGGTGCGTGGGATATTAAATACTGAGATACGTCGAGATACGGTCTCTGACTGTGTGCAACGTCTGTCGAACACTCTGCTTTGACAGGGAGGAACCCGGACGAAGCTTTCGTCCGGGGAGGTAGACAGTACCCAAACACGCTTATGCGTGTTCAAAGGGGATATATTTTGCTGAGCTCGGAGAAACCCACGTTAAACTCGGCCTTGGGCCACATGCATTCCTTGTGGGTGGACTGTTAAATATCGAGATACGTTGAGATACCTTCTCTGACTGAGCTCGAAGCATGTCGAACTCTCTGCTTTGGCAGAGAGGAACCCGGACGAAGCTTTGCCGAAGGGCAAAGATTCGTCCAGTGAGGTAGACAGGCCCTGAACTCTTCTAGGCAGGTTCAAAGGGTATATTTTTGGCCAAGTATACGGGCACGTTAAACTCTGCCTTGTGCCGCATACATTCCTCCTGGGGGGACTGTTAAATATTGAGATACGTTGAGATAATTTGAGATACGTGGAGATACGTTGAGACAGGTTGAGACATACGGAGACAGACAAGGGTTCTCAGAGAGTTATACAAGAGTCCAGAGAGAGAGAGAGAGAGAGAGAGAGAGAGAGAGAGATGATTACGGCTTTACTTACAGAGACTTGTACATATACTTTCTACTAATCCGCATTCCAGGACTACTAATCTTCACTTCAAGTCTGTATTCTTACGTTTAATACACTTATTTTTCTATCTCAATTACTGGCGTTGTTTATTTATTTGTGCAGGATTCCATTCGCGGAATCCACAACATTATGTAAGTATTTTGTGTAGCAACTTTTATTTTAAATACCTAATCATTAAATATGCAATTTCGGACACTTTTTAGGCATTTTCAAGAGGGTGTTATTTTGAGGTTGTTAAATTCTTTTCATGTTTTGATTGTGTAGAATGTATTATTTGTGGATTCTAGTAGGAATCTTAATTCGGAATCCGTCATCTGATGAGCACGCCTGTAATTCAAATGGGCAACTTTCTATTTTTTAAAAAAACTTTTTAAAGAAGGTGGGAATGATTGTGGGGGGCTGTTTGATATATATATATATATATATATATATATATATATATATATATATATATATATATATATATTGTTTAGAATTTGGTATATTTGTATTTGCTATATATATATATATATTGTTTAGAATTTGGTATATTTGTATTCGCTATAATGCTATATATATATATATATATATATATATATATATATATATATATATATATATATATTATATATATATAGATTGTTTAGAATTTGCTATATTTGTATTTGCTATATAAATATATATATATATATATATATATATATTGTTTAGAATTTGCTATATTTGTATTTGCTATAATGCTATATATATATATATACATATATACATATATACATATACATATATATATATATATATATATATATATATATATATATATATATATATATATATATATTGTTTAGAATTTGCTATATTTGTATTTGCTAAAATGTCCACTATCAGTTTCAAGCCTCAAGCGATGATATGTTCATATGTTCATTTATACGGGAAATTCTCAGTGCCAATCTAGTAATATTTCCTCGAATATACATCGTATTCACGAGGTTTTGTTAAGCACATTATTTTATTGCATTTGTGAGTTTTAGTTTTGTTGAATATAAAACGACATCATCAAAAACCATATCCACATTGGTTGATAAGTTGAAATCTATGGAAGGCAAAAAACCCGTGTTAAAATCCAAAACAAAAATAAAATACCGAAATGTCAAAAACAAACTGATGTCATTTGCCGTCGATACGAAATACTCTGTCATTCACGGGCCGTCGTATATCGGGGATGCATCTTTATTTCACTCTATTGTCGCCATGGCAACTCTCCCGTCAAGGGAGTAAACAGCAAAACCTCTATTTTCACTTTCATTATTGAAACTAAAAAAATCGCGAAAAGGTCAATCAGGAGATTGGTGGTAGTTCTATCTGCTTATAGCAATCGATCAGCTGCTAATCCATCTAATCAATGATAATGTAATCGATCCCTTCCTTCAAAACAATTCAGCGGTAATCCATTGGAATTTCTCTCGTTGTTTATTCTTATGAATCAAATTTGTCGAAATAAATATCAAGGCGAAATTCTATTCGTTTGCATCTCTTTAATAATCTAAATCTAGATTAAAATATTAATATAACCTGAATGACGCATACCTCTTAAAGACATGTTACAGACAAATAAATTAGAATTCTTACTTTTATTTGCATAACTGACTAAATGACATGACATGAACGTGACTTCATATACACGCCGAATAGTTTTTTTTATTATGTTGGTGTCGTTTTATCACATATGTTAGTATGTGAGAAAACGACATTATTTTTGCACCAACATAATAGATATGGCGAGCTCGGTGGTCGATAGAATGTCTGGATTTAATAATTGATTTGTATTGTACAGCTTATCAGCATTTTGCAGTTTATATAAAGCCAGAAGATAGTTTTACTTTGTTAGAATTTCTTTGAGATAATTAATAGTGATTTACTGATATAAGTTCTGTTAATTGATCCACAGACGGTGGAAAATAGTATCCATACTTTTCCCAAGGTTAATATAACGTGGCCAACACAGAATTTGAAATCGACTCTCCGATTTTCAGTTGCGAGCAGTTATCTATTGTACCACCCGCATATTCAAGCTTACAACACCTGGTATTCCCAAGCAGGCACCCATCTAGCTACTGACCAAGCTCGACGTTACTTATGATATGAGAACGGAGAAAGTGATATGTCCGTTAGTCTAATGGAAATGAACTAAAGGGTTACTTGAACCAGCTTTGTGTCAACTACACACGATGGAAATTATGTGTTATCTTGTTGGAACAAGGCATCACGAGTAAACAAAACAAAAGCATGGTTAGTATGAAATGTTAGAGAAAATTTGCATCAGACTAGTGACCACCAACAAAACAAATCCCACACGATTAAAAATGAAAAATTGAAACAAAAATCAAATGATTTCTTATCAATGCACAAAAGCGATGTTCTGCTCGAAATAGCTACAAGTTTGATTTATCTTACCAGACAACACGAGGCCAGTCTTCCACGTATTCTCTTGCCTTATTGAAGCAAATTTAAGTAGCTTATTATAGTTGACCGAAAAGTTTTGAGAGTACAATGTGATAGTTTCAAATGTACTAACCTTAAAATAAGAAGTTCTTTTATGTCATAGAAGGTTAACATAGAATCCTATTCATGCAATCGCTTTCCTCTGTTCACCAACAGTCTCATTTTTTTAGTATGCCTGTCAACAAGGGCTGCTAGCTGCTTCATGTTGCAGATACCTGCATTTATATTCCAATCTTCAGTTACGATGACTTATGACTTCGTTCTGGCAAAACCATCGATGGTTTCCGAATATTTTTACTTAAAAGGCTTCGAACAAACTGTGGTATGGATTTCAAGTAGTTTCCAATGGTGCCAAACTCTGATATCCTCTCACCTGATTTATATCATGAAAAAGTAGGCTCAGGTTAAACTCGACTCATTTCTCATGGACGAGAAACGTTAACTTTCTATCCACGCGTATATCTTACTGCTGTTATCCGAGGAAAACATAAAATGTTCCAAACTAATGTCGTGAATTTCACAGCTGTATTGTTAATTCCTTCCTATTTATTACGCCGTACATACGTGATATCACTGAGTTCATTTTTATAAGTGAACAGAGAGAAACCTACAAATGCGCTACCGTCATTAACTTTTTGTATATATAATTTATGCTGCTAAATTTATGAGTTGGAGACTATTCAAAAAATAAAATAGAAATACTGGGTACCCAATTAAAAAGGGACATATACACCAGCTCTGAGTAGTTAAACTCTGAGGGCTTCTAAATATTATGGTTTATTGTATATGGAGAATACAACTCTATTTAAAAACCGTCGTCGTGTCATCATCGATATTGATTCATTAAAGTTCATCTTAACTGAAGCTTGGAATGAAAATCCTCTTGACAAATCTACTGCCTTCCGATTGGCACGTTTACAACATTAAATTGAACATTCAAGTAAACATTTCAAACATCTACAATGATTTTTCCGTTTGTGCATGTATCATGATAGTTAAATAGATTTCTTTCTGAATTTACGTCTTTTTACTGGGAACCTTTAGAAAACAAAAATAAATGGAAAAATTGTTTAAATTAATAAGTCATGCATATTTTTTTCCGATAAGCACTTCTGCTCAGTTACAGTCATATGCGAACTTATTATTTTAGCTTTTATATCACAACACTGAAAATCGATACACTCTTCGACTGCACAAATAAACACTGAAAAAATGTATAAAAAACTCAGTTCCTTACATTAATTGAAATCGCATCAGATGTATCGTGAAAATTTCCTTCTAGAACACTCGAACTATAGTAGCTACAATAATTAATTTTAGCACAAATCCTTTCGATAAAGAACTACGATAGATTGGAGGAAATGTAAGTAAATATAGCGATAGTGCAAAATATTTATTCAAACAATCGAAGAAAACCGATGAATATAAATTAACATCAATGGTTGGCAAATAAAACTTATCCTTTCGCTCAACCATCGAAAAGTCTTAGACGAAAGTTATTAAAGCAATGTCTATAATAGACTGGCCACCAAGGTATGCAATATGAATACATGCCTCGTCAAAAGCTAATAATTTCATTTACTATACTATTTAGTATAGTTGATAAAATGTTCCTGAACGCAAAGACATTTATTAATTATCCAGTAATTATAATCTGTACTTCATCTAATAATTTATATAACATAAAACTACTGGAACTACTGTTAATAATACGACTAAGGTAGTTCAAAAAGAAATGACTCCATTTTTATTATGTTGGTCCATAATGACAGAGGTGGATGTTGGTAATATGGCAGTAGAATTGGAGCCTTCCTCATAATAATGCAATAATAATCCTTGTTATCGGTAGCAGCTGAGTAGAAGTCTTGTAAAATGGAGTCTTACTTGAAAAAGGAACTTGATGCTTGCAATTTGAAAAAGACATATGAGGGTCTGGGTAATTTAAAACACATAGAATATATGAAAGTAAGAAAACCTGAAAGAAACGGACTAATGTACTACACGAATATGAGTGAGTGGGGTGGAAAAGCAGGAAAAAATTCCAAAAGTTACTAAGAACTGTAAAACAAAGGATGTTGAGACGAAGGGGGATTCTTCATTGCTCAGGCTTACGTTAAAACACCGTTTCCCGGACAATCACCTAAGTTAAGCAGCACTGAGCATGGTCAGTATCTAGATGGGTGACAATTTTGAAATACCATATGCTGTAAGCTTGGATGTGCGGTTGGTCTAAGGGATAATGGGTCGGCGTTGTTAAACTGAGAGCCGGGTTCTAATTCTCGTTGTGTTTGTTATATTCAGTTACGCACAAATACCATTGGGGGAGGTATGAATCCTCTGCTTCCCACCTCCTTAGTGTTAATTATTAAGACATTTATCCAAAAAAATTCTCCTAAATAATTACATTCTAGAATATTTTGGCTTTAAATAAAATGCAATGTGTTAGTAACAGGTAAAAAAAAGAATCAATCAATGCAATTAATCAAATGATTTGGCGGAGAAATGAATTTAGCAACGGGTAGATAATACCAAGAAAATCATCTGAAGATATTGTCTTGAAATATCAAAATATTCTAAAGATTATCGGATTTCATTTCATCAAATATTACTAAAAAGTATGTTTTTCAGTTCATTTTATTATAATTGATAATCGGACAAAATTTAATAATTTTAATTTCTGTCTCATACGAATAAAATTGATGAATTTGCTTAACATACACAAGTAATTCTACTCTGAGGCATCTATCGATTAATTTGGACTGTTATGAATTCTGTTTGAAACAACATATATATATATAATGTGATTGTAACGAATAAATTAATTTATCGTAGTAATTGTAATTTTTTACGAGTTTTGTAACTAGAGCATGAGATCCTAAAACAATTACGCTACTTAGATAAATAGACATTTATGTTCAGTATTTACATTAGTCGGACAATTGTCTTCATCTATGTCGTCATATTTGTCACAACGTTTCTGCCGTTGTACGCTCCGGCCTTTTTCAGGTGGTTGGAATGTCGAACTGAACCCTTTATTTCGATCACTGGGGTAGACTGTTCTAGTTCCACGTGCCATGTTTGATGGATGTCATAACGGCATCCTTCAGACATGAATTTCATGTAGTCAAGGCTTGCCAAGTGCAAAAATTAAATAGATTGAAAGATCAGAAGGTGACGCACAAGGTCCATCACCCACCAGTGAAAGCAGTAGTCAACACCAGCCAATATCAGCTGAGTCCCTCTGAGGAGTCAGAATTGAATAAGGGTCTCAACTTCGCCACAACCATCAGGTAAGTGCCATACTTTGACATCATTGCCAGAGTCGAGGAGGTGGCCTTGAACATCCCACAGGCTCAGGCGGATGAACTGAGATGGAAAGTGAGACAGACCTTGGAGAGAGCCAAGCTGCCCAGGTCTAACATAACAAAACTGCAGAGACTGGCGACTAGATCCCTACAGAGGAACGAAAACATCATCAAACTACCGGCTGACAAAGATAATGCGACTGTAGTGATGGACAAATCAGAGTATACAAGAAAACTGGAAGATCTCATTAGCAATGGTAGCTACAGCAAAGTGAAAAAGGATCCTACTATGAAAACGGAACGCAAACTGTCACAGATCCTAATCAAGAACAAGGATCACTTCGCACCCAAGATGTATAGGCAGTTATAGCAGCGTTACACCAAGCTACTTCACATATATGGTCTCCCTAAGATTCACAAAGACGGTATTCCGCTCAGGCCGATTGTTAGTTGCCAAGGCTCTGTATGCCACCCTCTGAGTCGCTTCCTTGTAGATATAATTGACTCATTGATCGGAAAGTCTTCTTCATATGTCCGAAACTCCACCCACTTCGTGGAAATAATCAAAGATGCTCCCATCCTATCCAACAAGATGGTGAGCTTGGACGTGGTGAGTTTGTTCACCCAGGTACCCACGGAGGAGGGACTCTCAGTAGTCAGAGACAGATTGACCTCTGACTCTTCCCTAGAAGAACGGACCAGTATTGCAATAGATAATCTGATGGAGATGTTGACTTTCTGTACACAAACAACACACTTCGGAATGGGATCACACATATATCGACAGGATGAGGGCTTAGCAATGGGCTCGCCATTATCACCGGCAATGGCAAATATATACATGGAATACTTTGAAGAAATGGCATTAGAATCTATATCTCTAAAGCCAACTATATGGTTAAGGTACGTAGATGACACCTTCATACTCTGGCCACACCAGGAAGATGTCCAAGTTCTACTGGACCATGTGAACTCAATAAGACCTTCGATACAGTTCACAATGGAGAAAGAGAGTAACAACACACTCCCATTCCTGGATGTACTAATATCTCGAACAGAGCATGGGTTCAAGACATCCGTATACCGTAAACCAACATTCACCGGACAGTACCTCAATTTCAACTCCCACCATCCATACAGCGTAAAGAAAGTGATCGTCCGTTGCTTACAACACCGAGCAAACGTCATAAGTGGCGACCCAAAGACGTTAGATAAGGAATTGGTCAGTATAAGTAGTACCCTACAACGTAACAACTACCCTGGGTACATGGCAGCAGCCCCCAAAAACTGGGATAGGCAGGTACAAGAGGGGAAGGAGAACAGCAACACTCAGAAAACAATCTGCCTGCCTTATTTAAAGGGGTTATCAGAGAAAATACAAAGGATCTGCGGTCCATATAACATCAGGACAACCTTCAAAAGCGTGACGACACTTCGCAGATATCTCTCTCGAGTGAGACCCCCCATAGAGGAGAACATGACTAAAGACTGTGTGTATGCTATCCCGCGCAGCTGCGGAAAGGAATATAAAGGAGAGACAGGCCGCCCCCTCAAGGTAAGGCTTCAAGAACACCAGAAAGCTGTAAGGCGAGGGGAAGTAGAAAAATCAGGCGTGGCTGACCACATATGGAGAGAGAAGGGAGATCACCGTCCCCTGTGGGATCATGTTGAGATCATAGACAGAGAACACCATTGGAAAATTTGTAAACTTAAGGAATCAGCACATATGCTAGGCCACAAAAATCTCCCACGAGCCGACCAAGGATAGAAATAAATACAATATGGGAACCAGTAATAAGGAGTGCCGGAGAAAAGCAATAACACAGTTGCAATATGAGCTCTGGTAAAAACAATAATTATGACAGGATATGAATAAAACTTCTTTCTGGCATACTGTTTTTTTTCTTTTTGCCTGGTGCTAAGTTAAACTTTGCCATTATAATAAATGAGCGATATTTTTGTTTTTATTATAAACTCAGAAAAATGAATAAATAAATATTGAATCTTATGCGCAAGTAAATATCAGCAATTATCTCTTTTAGAATTCTTCGATTTGGTTTCAAATCAAGGTTTAGTGTTTAAACACTCGTTTTAACAAGTCGACACTAAATAGTGGTTGTAACCACTGAATATCTATAAAGACAGATCGAGTAAAATTTACAGACAATTGTAGTTGAACAATCAATATAAATTGCTTTATGTGTATATATTTAGGAATTTTTACCAACGTATTTGTCATTTTGTCACAAAATCTAAAGCGGTTCGTCTCTTATCTTCTGCCAGTATATTAGTTTGGTATCGAATTGGTTAGATATAGAGACGGGGTTATTTTTCTCATGCCTAGAATATTTCGGGTGCAATGCAGAAAGTGAATCAAGAAAAGTCTCAACACTAGAGTGGAGCAAAAGAAAAAAAAAAGAAAAAAAAGAAATGACGAAGATGAAGATAATTGCAAAAGGTATTAAATATTAATATTTTTTCAAGATTAGCAATGTCTTGTCTGAATAATCTTGGAATAATAATTGCAAGTTTTTTTTCTATATTCCAAACATTTGACTTTAGTTCTACTTTTTTCAATTGTCTCTTAATTTTAATGATATAAATATGTAATCAATTTCCGAACACTCGAATATATTTTCAAAAATCACAGGACACATCAATTTTTTGAAACCTTGAAAAACATTCACAAACACACAATCACTTCCGAACTGACATATCCTGACTGAATAGATTTCACACATCTTTTGCTATGTGAATGGGTCTTGCGCATCACTTTATCAACACGTTTTATTGATTTTTGGTTCGATATTCATAATAAACAATCGATTCTTTATTGATTGGTCTGTGTCTAGCCCACTGACCTTATTGGTCTCTGGGCTTATAAACTGTTTTTATTGTAAAATTTGTGACTCTCTCATAAATGTCACTCAGTTATATGGTTTGATGCTCGTTTCGAAACGGTTCCTTATAGAACTTTTTTAGGCCAATCACACGTATATGCGGGTCTAATGACTACTAGATTATCGAAAATAAACAAAAAATTGTTGATAATTAATTAATTCCTATATTTACTTTACAATACAGAATTATCAGTAAGTCGATGATTACTATGTTTGCATTTTTGCTGGATGTGACAAAATGAAGGAATTTCGAGAAAAATAATTTTATGCGTCCGACGGCTTGTTTTGAAATCATCAGTTGAAAACCTGCTCTTTTTCCTGATACTTGGACACAACGGCTGGCAATGATAAAGGCGCAATTTTTCTACCACGTGACATACGCAAATTAAACGTGCATACTTGATACTGCGTAAATTTAGGACAGCAAAAGACCATTTTTAATGGAAAAAGAAATTAACTGCAAACTCACTCTCTTATCGAATTCGTTTGGCTAACTATTCAGCTGGGTACTCGGATTAAGTTAGTACAAGACAACTTCAAAACGTAGCATGTTTAATAAAGGTTGAAATGACAATAATGAGCTTACTAAGCATTACTCCATGGTAGGGCCTCAAGGACTACAACTTTCGTTTTTAATTTTCTTTCCTTCTTTCTTTCTTTCTTTTCTGTTATATTCCAGGGAATTTTGTCCTGGATGTTCCACATTTGTGATCTTGTGCCATAGTAAGCTAATTTGAATATATAAAATTTGATTGTTGTTCTTTCTTTTTAAATCTCTCTGTTTTGTGATTTGATTCTTATTCACATTGTCTTCATTTAAGTTACATTTTTATTTCCTTTTTCACTTCTTATTTTGTTTCTTTTGCTATCTTTATTGATTTTTCATATTTTATCGTTTAGTTTTTCCTTTTTGCTTTTTCTCCTCACGTCACTCCTTTTCGTTTTGTTCTGCTTCCTTTTTTTTTCACTTTTTTACTTTTCTTTTTTTTTTTTTTCTAATTCTCTTCGGTTTGCAATTTTTCTATTTCTTTTTTTCTGTCTCTGACTTTTCTGTTTCTTTTATATTCTTCATTTCCAAGTCATTCCATTATACCTCAGATCTTTTTCTCATATTTGCCCTTTCCCAATCTAATAGTCATTATATATGCAACTGTTCTCTTCCTCTTGAACACAGTCTTCAGGCCTAAAGATTGCGTTCAAGCAAGAAACACACGGTCGTCGTGTTTCCACATTTATGTTTTATTTACATACACCCCTCCCCCCCACACACACTCTCTCTCTCTCTCTCTCTCTCTGATATTAAACACTTTAATCATAAATGAAGCACACCTTAAAACTCTCTCCATATATATCAGTATAAAGATTCTAAAAAGATTCATAAACACTAATATATCTCGCACTGACCTAAGTAAAAAAGTAAAACTAATTATATACTATACTAAATTTAATACAACCCACGTAGTCATCGAAAACATTTCTTTTCCGTCAACTAGAAACATATAAAAGACCAACATTCTATATGAATTTAAATGTCATTTCAGATATTGCATCTCTGATAAAAATGTTAATACGGATGTTGGTTTTACAACGAGACGTTGACGAGACGGTTTACGTTTCACTTGAATGAGCATAGTTCAATCTCAGAACATTTAAAGGAATACTCATGTTAACATTCACAGTTTAGACAGATAGTAGTCGAAAATACATTACTATTTTATCAAAATAATAAGAAACAAATCCATAAAATTCACATTATACAAGAGGATTGCGGTCAAAATTAAATAAAAACAACTCTGCGTATAACAAAAAGGTTCTTAAATGTTTTAAACAAATGTTTTATATAAAATTCGAAAATGAAATATTATAACTCAAAAGTAAAAAAAAAAATTTATTTTTATATATTAAAATAAAAATATACAAACGTTGCCCCACTTTGCATATTCTAATTCGGAACGCTGCAAATCAACTGCGAAAAATATTTTGAATTTACGAAGCTGCTGTAGTTATTTTAACATATATACATTCCTACGTACATACGTAGATACATACGTACATATATATATACGTACATACATATGTATGTTCATACATATATATGTACATATATACGTACATACATATGTACATACATAAATACGTACATACATACAAATGTTCATACATACGTACGTACACGTTCTTACATACGTACGTACATACATACATACGTACGTACATACGTACATACATACGTACAGACATGATGGCTGTAACTCGATGTTGAGTAATGCCATTGTTGATTTATTCTCAAATATGGTAAATGCAGATGTAGTTTTTTTTAGTCTTCTTAGGGACTTATATTCTATAGTGTAGAAGTGACAACGTTGGGTGTCTTTTCTTACATTAATACTGTGGAGAAAACTTGTGGCATTTCGGACTGTATTCAATTATTGCAAGGATGTTCCAGAAAAGGGTAAACGTCAATCCAATTCATGGTTGAAAACAAAAGACTTCGTTCTCTTGAGTTTTGGAAAATCTCGAATCACAGTACCAATAGAGGCAAAAAGCGTGTGCCAGCCATTCTAAATGAGTTTGAACCTATTATCTTCACATATGACATGGCTAGTTTCATTGCAATGAATTTTGACTCTTATTGATGGAGCGCAAAGTTTGCAATATCACTATCACGGCGCGAGACTTTTCCAGACATATCAAAACCTTGCCTCTAAGAAGACCACTCTCCTGGACTCAATCCCAGAGATTGTTCTTGAGAATATCGATCAAGAGTTATCTCCCATTCTGATAAAACTGTACAACCGCTGCCTGAATGAGAGATGCTTCCCATATGTATGTGAACAGTCAACTATGCACTCTGCTTTTTAAAATACCGGTTATCACTCATGCTCGGTACTATATCAAAGCATTTCTCTCCTTATTGTCTTCAGGAAACTCTTCGAATCAACAAGAACAACCTCCTTAACTATAACCAATGTGGATTTCACTCTGCTAGATCCATAGCTGATGTCTTTACTGTCATTATTCACAGAATGAGCGATGTATCAGACCATAAATTCATTACAAGGACCATCGTCCTAAATATATCAAAGGCTTTGATAAGGTATGATGTCAAGATCTGTGAAAGAGCTGTTTCAATTATTAAGTCTTTCCTTAATCACTGAAGGTAGTTGTTAACAGCGAGTCAAAGGAAACCCGTATGATTAGCGCTGGTATTTCTCAGTGTTCTACTCTCTCTCTACTGCATATTAATGATCTCCCTAAGAACATAGTTCGATCATTAGTGAGTTTCTCTGCGGATGATTGATCAGTTTATAGGTGCTCTGCCAGAAATCTGGAATATCAGAACGTTGCAGCTCATCAATCCTCTTATCCAGCCCAGGTGGCACAACTGCAAGAAGGATTGGTTTGTAAAATTGACACGATCAAAACCAAACTAGTAACGTTCCACAGCTACCGAGCAGACTGCGATGTTTCAAATATCATGATGGCTAGTTTTTCTCTCGAAGAGGCTCATTGTCTTAAACGTCTACTGCGGCTCGAGCTCTCAACAGAGATCGTGAGCTCAAATATCCGATTTATTGTTAAAGATATTGGTTCACTCTACCCTTCCAGTAATATCTGACGCCTTCCGTTATAATCTATCTTTAAAAGAGTCAGAGCAGACCAAAAGGAATATTGCTAACATATCTGGTCTGGAGCTGCCCACTCCTCACTTGGCTGAGTTCAAAAGTGACTACGCGGCCTTGTAGGTGATTATTTTCCACCTGCAAACCCCTTTCCTTCAGATGAAAACACACGAATCTCTCGTTGGTCTATCGCTATTTCCATGTATTCTGTCGAGGGTACATTCCTTATTCGCCCCCACCCCGCCCTGAACTTTATGACTGGGACCCACCATACGGCATACAGAAGTGCAAATCAGCCACATTCCCTTCGTATTACATTAGTAAGTTCCATTCGGACTACTTCTTCGTGGAAAAAATTCCCGGTAGGAAGTTTTCTACAACCATTACAATCTTGACCTCTTCAAGTCTAGGGTTAACCGTTATCTTTCTTACATAACCCAGGAACTTCGTTTCTTGCATTTATTTACGCTCATACAACACCAGAGATTAAGCCTGCTGTCCTAGCATTTGTATTGGGTGATTATTTGTATAAAAGAATAGAAGTCCCAAGGTTACTGTGTCGTGTCATTTTTGTGACTTTTAAGCCTGCTCTACTTAAACAGTCGCAACCACATTTATTACAAGTTCTGTTAAATTCGGTGAAAACATTCCTTAAATTTTTAAGACTATTAAGTACATCTCACTTGAATTTTTCATGCTCAATACGATTTCCTTCAAAGTTTCTTTTAACATTGTGCACTGATTTTCTCGAGAAAGGAAAGATCTAGATTATTTCATTTTTTTTCGTTGATGTTTGCTTTATTCAATGTTTTCCTGATGCAGTCTTTATTCTTAGATTTTTGTTAGTGCGGTTTGACCAACCCAACGTACAAAAACAGATTAAGGATCCTATCTTCTTCCTCTTAGCCACTTGATCGTAACCGGTGCTGAAATCGCAGAGACTCCACGCTATTAGACTGATCAACTTCGAGTATATCATACATAAATAATTTGTTTCCGAGCACATCCGTTTGCTAGAGTGACGACCAACCCATGTTTTGCCCATATATCCCAAATGTGGTTATACTGCAAAGTCAGCTAAGTCGACCTTAGTCACAATTTCGGGGAGTGGTCGTATCGTCGTTTGTGATCAACAGCAACTATGCTCTAGCCCACGATCAGGATGATTTGTGACATCTTGCTAGCACATTCACAGACAACCTCGGGAGAGTTCTGTCTTTCCAATTCCATTCACAATGCTTGGATGTGGTTTTCAAACAATTTACAAGGGTACCGCATTCTGGGATCGCCTCGCTGTCAAATCAATCAATTTAAATACGAGCACCGGTCCCACGGTCGGAAACCATACGTTCTAGCCACTCAGCCACGTGCCCATACCATATATATATATATATATATATATATAACTGTGCTAAGGAGGGAGATACACACTCAGGCCCATTTTGTGTTTCATCAAGATCCACAATCACAAACTTGGATTTATATTGCAACTATACGGAGCAGGCCTTAAATACAGTTTCTCGAAAAAGCGTTCGTAATCTGGCGTGATCAGCAGTTGTACATGGTCGGTATATTAAAATCCTCGGTCACGATGACTTATGATTTCGTGCAAGAAAAACAAACAACTGTTTCGCAAGAGTTTAATTTCACTTGCAATAATTGGGTTCTCTCATGATCTAGACATCACACAACGGTGCAAAAGGTGGAATTGCCTCAGCAAGCTATATTATCAAGAAGACAATTCCGTTTCAAAACGTTCATGAGAATTGAACATGTATCTACTTACACTAACGCAATTTCTAACCACTCGGCCGTCCTGCGTAAGACGATAAACTACATTCGCATCCTGTTTAAGACGATAAACTACGTCTAACAGCAGGGCGTTTAATCAGGAGGTTCCGTGGAGTGTGCAACTACTTCTTAATTGCTGGTGTTCCCACTTCCACCCTGACTCTGGGTGGTAGCAACTCTTAGGGTCCCAAGAATGGACAAAAATTTGACCCCCAACCTGGGGTCAAAATAATATGAAAGTGTAAAAATAGGTTTTAAAACCAGGAATATATTTTTATAGAAAATTATTACAACTAATAAATTTTTGAAGGAAAAATGATTACCAGTAATACATTTTTGAAGGAAAGAAATATTAACAGCAATACATATTTGAAGAAAAAATATTACCAACAATACATTCTTGAAGAAAATATATTACCAGCAATACGTTTTTGAAGAAAAGATTTATTTAAAGTTAAAAATATTTTTAGTTTGTAAACGTTAGTTTAGATATAATAATGGTTTACTGATAAAAGTCCTACTAATTAACCCATATGTGGGGGAGAAGTGATGAATTCATACCTTTCCTAAAGATATTTGCACGTAAGTGAATATAACGAACCTGAAAGGAATTGAAATTGGTTCCATTTACAATTCCGAGCAGCTTTCCATTACACCACCCGCATATCAAAGCTTATAGCACATATTATTCCCAAGCAGTCCCCCATCTAGGTATTGACCAGGCTTGACGTTGTTTAACGTTGTTGCCTTGAGAGAAGCTGTGTTTCAGTGTCATTTGTCATAAGCCTAGTATTCATTTGCAAATCAATATTGATTGGAAATTCAATAAAATTTTGGGACGTTTAAACTTTAAAGAAATAATGTTGTTGATTTTCCTCTCTGGATGATCTGCCAATCTTTTATCTATTTTAACCTTTCTGTTAGGCTATCCTTTCGACTGACAACGTAGCAATTCCACTGGTTATTTTACACTTCTCAATCCCATTTATTTTTCCTTGAATCATTTTCTTCGTCTTACTTTGAATCCATTATTTTACCAAATACGTTATGTTTGAATTTTTCAGGACGATAGGGAATTGAATTATAATCATCTCCTGGAAAATGCACCATTAATTGTGAAAATGAAATAAAATAAATGCCCATAAAATGAAGATATATAAAGAAATGTAGAAAAGGACCAGAGAATGAAGAAAAAATATAGAAAATTAAATAACGAAATCGAAATAAGAAAGATAGAAAATGCAAGAATTAATGAAAATCTCAAAATATCTATAGAGAAGTGATTGAAAAAAATAAAGAAATGAAATAAGGAAAGAAAGGAAAATTAATGACCGAATGGAAAATAGAATTGAAAGAATTACGATAGAAAATAATGACAAGAGAGAAAAAAGTCAGGAACTGTACGAAAAAGAATGAATGAGGAAAGAAAATGAAGAAATGACAAACTGAATATATTAAAATGAATAATGAAATGTTAAAAGATGAAGGAAACGGCGGACATTAAGTGACGAAAATAGTCATCAAGACGAAAGAAATCTGAGATGAAGATTACGAAAGCAAGGCATATCAAAATGTGTATATGTCATGACAGAAAAGTCTTTAAAAAATACAATGAAAAAATATGTTATTGTGAATCTTGAAACAATCGAAAACACAGAGAAGCAAGAGGAAGAATCAACCATTTTTGACATAAAAAATGATGAATAATTAAAAACAAAATATTTTAAAAAGTATATACAGCAAACAAGCGAAATTACAAGCAAATACATGATGCCGATATGGATAACCGTAGACAGTGAAATGAAAGAAATAAAAGAAAGATCAAAGTCAGAGAAAAGGAGAGAAGCATAAAGGAAGCGAATTAAAGAAGTGGATGGAAAATAAAACGGTAGAAAAAAATGAAAGCGAAACCAAAGGGGAAAACGTAAAGAAAAAGAATCATTTATAGAAAACGTAAAAAGAAAATTGAGTCTGAAAGAATGAAGGCCTTAAACGAATAAATGATCTTCGTTCAATGATGCTTACAACGCGTTTTGACATGTCATCCATCATTTGGTTTCTTTTCGTTTATTTATTTATTTTTACTCGAATTTATTCTCTCTATCTGTCTCTATTTCTGCAATCGACATACCTCTTTCATCCATCATCCTAGTTCTACACTTAAAATTTGAATTTCTCTTTCTTCTCGTTTTCAAAACGGAAGTTGAAAAAAAGTGTTATCTTTTAAACCATGAACGGAAATTTCAACGCTTATTTAAGCTGTTCATTATGGCGACTGATTTTCCGTTGTCCACATCCTTTGATTGTCATTGACTGCCCAACAAGATTAAAGTTCCTCACATCTTTTCGTTATCTTCACATATAATCAACCATGGACTCCCACTATGTCATTGTTGATTTCGTTCAACTCTTCTTTGTACTTTTCCTTCTAATTCATCATTTTTGTTGTTTTTGTGTTTATTATTATTATTATTATTATTATTATTATTATTATTATTATTATTATTATTATACACTTGCATCTTTACACAAGAGTTGTGGCACGGAAATCGGCGAAGCGATTTCGAATTTTGGTTGATGCTGCTTACGTGTACTCCACACTGTTGCCCTTGGGAAAGGCGTGGATCCAGTTCTCTTTTCAGTTATGAGTAAAGGGAATGGCATTTCGATTCCTTTCGACCTTTAAGGCAGTCCAGTTGAAAGGAGGTTTTGATGGTAAAAGAAATGTTCAGCTTATCAGTCGCCATTGCTGGTGCCGAGCTTGGTAGAGATATGGAAAGGGATGAGCATCGAACCGGCACACCGATCCAGTAACAATCTATGACCACTATACATAAACCTAACAAATCCGCCCTGATCAAAACATACAAACATGGCTTAATGTTTCCAGCGGCATAGAAGGATTTATTCCTAGATATACGCCGCCTGGCTACCTCGTAGATCTAGTGACACTAAGTCTTCTTTGCATTTTGCTCGGCTCTCATACCGAGATTTGAAATATTCTCAAATTTATTGTTTCCATTCCATTTTTACAGAGATTTTGAGACTATTCCTAATACGACAATTTCAATTAATATTATTGAATTTTTATAAACGTTGTAAGTTGTCGCGCTTTTTTACGTCAAACAAAAGCATATCTCCTCGGTAGCCAACCATTTTCTTCACTATTCCTGTCAGTTTCGCTTATAAAGTATAATGTATTTTTTCGATGCATTCTGTGATGTGGAATTCTTGTAAACTTCTTCGCAGGGTAATTTCCCTTTCATATATAAACCATGTGAGCGGAATATTTAATAAGGAATAAAAGAAACATCCTGCATCTTGTTCCAGTTGACATGGTACTCAGAAATGAATGTGTGTGTGTGTGTGAGAGAGAGAGAGAGAGAGAGAGAAGTAGGATTTTTTTTAAATATCAGTTTCAGGGCGTTTGAATATCGAAATAGTATCAATATACCGTGCTATCTCTACTATTTCTGTTATAATAACAGGACAATCAGAGATAAGATGAGAAATTGAATGCATCTGCACCGGCAGACGAGATCAAACCAAAATTAAAGAGCTGTACCTTGATGTCTTCCATATACTGTGATATAGCTAACAAACAAAAATCATTCTTCATGTTATTTAATATTGAGCAGAAAAAAATAATGACAGTTAAGGTTGATGATGATGCTAAACCGTCATCATATCAGAAGGCAAAGCATTTGAACAAACGATGAGTAAAATTCTGGAGCTTGCTATGCTAACAATTATGTCTTTACTATATTTAGTCTAAGCCTTGTTTGCATCAATCTTCGTAAGTGTATGGCAAATACACATTTAGAAAAGACATTGTATGTTGGATTCTCTCAATTTTTAGTAATGTCTTAAAAGACATCTTTTTGCGTCATGCAACGAAAAAGAATTGAGAATGGTAAGTCTGAATATGTGATAATACCCATAATCAAATCAGTCTCTTGACTGGAAATATATTGAATATATCTGCATACATCACTATATATTGATCTATATTCTACAAACATTTTCTTGATTTATCCGGCGCGGTACAGATATTTTATGCTTTTAGTTTTTGCATGCAATTGATTATATAGTGATGTATTGTACGGTAAAGTTGTGTTGAGATTGGGGAAACACCTAACTGATTGTTCTCTCGACGACTACGAAGGTAATAAGCAGGGAGAAGAAAGAGACGGGAGGTAACAAAAATAATACTACCTCGTAAGCACAGCAAACGTAGGAACAAAATGCCCACAAGACCAATTTCATAAGACACCGTTTCTTGCCAACAGCTAACTGCTGGTTGTCCCATTGTTTTTATTAGCAGGAATCATCTTACAAAGACACGGATCTTGTCCAGCTGTACAAAGTCTCGTATCTAGATATGCCAAACTATCCCATTGCTATTTGGGAAAATCTGAATGTAACAGATGTTGAGGAATATGTCTGCACGCGATCCAGAGACTATTTTGCGTCTGTGCTGACGTGCTTTCGCCACATAAAGACATGATTATATTCTCTCAATAAACGAGTTGAAGACTGGCATAAAGATTAACCAAGAAAAAATAAATCTAAAATCATGAAAACAGGTGAAAAATTCTTATATAGGAATAAATTGTCGCTGCCGACACTTGAGTGTGAACATAGATCGCCAATGAGCAAACACAAGCGATCCCATTATTGAATTAAGTGGATTACATGACCATAGAGAAAACGCATGTATAGGATGTCGTTATTTCTTCTCTATCCTCTATTAATATTCGGATCTCTATATTCTAGTTAACTTTCTATGCTATTCGGATCGTCATTTAAACTGTATTCTATTTCTATACGGACATTCGTATACTATTTCTCTATTTGAATGACTATACTTGTCGAACGAGTACTATTGAGCAAGTACTATTAGTGCGAGATTATTCGAAGGCGTCTGACACCATTATTGTTCAACGGCGTACTATAATTGTAACTTCGATTACAAAGTATCTACTACAACGAGAATTTCGAAGGTGCTGAGTTTTCGTTCACATTACAAAAGTGGCAGCGAGTGTCCGTTGACATCACAAAAAAATAAATCTGCCCATACGGTTCTACAGCTTGAACATCGATTATAGTTTTCCAAGTAGGATTTTACTTTTTTTAAGTTGAGATTGCAGGCTAGTTTTTTTTGCTTTTTAACTCTCAGCTGAAAGGGGGATGTATTGATTCCACTCTTAACATCAGAGTTATTCCCCAAGAAAGATTGCCATTCAAGTCTGCAGAGCCTAGTCACTTCTGTTTCATATTCACGCGAACGCGATCGATCGCGATACCCGTGAGTCACCAGATGTACTGCAGGCGCAGTAGATGTGGTGTTTTTTTGGGCAAGAAAACCTGACGGAGCCCAAACCACTCCAGGCCGTTTTTTGAATCCAGAGTTACCTAGACAGGTTGCTACCCAAGTTTATAGAACCCAGCATGTTCTGCTATTTAACCATAACTGGGTGGAGGAGAAGAGGATTCATACTTTTTCCTAGTGAATGTAATGGATCCGACTGGAATTCGAAGTCACCTCTCTGATTCCACAACCCGTGCCGATAACTATTACTCCACCATGTCATATGCATATCAGTATAAATTCTCTACAGGCAATTGCAACAAACAAAAATAGGTTTATAGACTGGTTTGGAACATACTAGTACAGTTATAGCCATGTAATGTCTTCAGCATCTGGCGTAGCTGCTTTTATTGAAGCATTATTAGATTAATTTTAGGGTACTTCAGTTTTTATTATTATTATTATTATTATTATTATTATTATTATTATTATTATTATTATTATTATTATTTCCTTTGATTTCTGATGTATACAATTTCTTTCTGGCTCCCAACCAGAGACCTAAGCTCAGAAATGGCTTCATATTTTCCAGTTATCATTATTGTAAAAAAACAAAAAACAAAAGTAAGATTTCATGCATTTTACATAGATAAAGCTCTTCCAAATATGTAAGCTGTATTCGTGAGTGCAATACATTTTATAAGATTGCATCATTTACATTATTCGGACTGTTATCCTCATCTTCATTGCCATATTCTCAACGTTTCGGCCGTTGTACGCTCTGACCTTCTTCAGATGTTTGGAATTTCGAACCGAAGCCTTTATTACATCCACCGGGGTAGATTGTTTTAGTTCAACATGACATACCTCTTCAGCTGTTTCCATTTAACTCAACTCTCCAAGTAGATAAAGATGTTAATTAGATACAAAGACTAGAGCCAAAGTGTTGGGAGTTCAATACCAGGTTACAAGCAGTGGTGAACAAAAACTTCTGGGAGATAGGCATGGCACGTGGAACTAGAACAGTCTACCCCGGTGGCTGAAATAAAGGGTTCGGTTCAAAATTCCAGTCACCGGAAGAAGGCCGGAGCGTAACAACGGCCGGAACGTTATGAATATGGGAATGAAGATAAAGATAACTCTCCGAATAATGTAAATAATACAAGTATATCATAATATCTCATTTCAAAGATATGGACAGTTTTATAAATGTAGATCACTATTAGTTAAACTTTTCTATTCATATGAAAGAAACGTAAGAAATTTAAAAAATTTTATCAATCATACTCGTAAAATAAAACATGTTTTAATTTTCTTCCAGTCCTAGATTTTGCTTTGTCTTATATAATCATTTAAATGACTGTTTATAGGCATTAGAATGAAATAAATGCTATCTAATATTTGCTTAATAAATCCGACCGACGTTCACATAGACTATATAAACATATAGTAGATATGAAATGAAACAATCAACTCTGTGTATCGAGCATCCGGATAAGATCGAACTTTCTACTCAGTCGTAATCGATCTTGGAAGACAAGGTTGTTACATCAGGTCGATGTTTTCATTTCCTTACCTGGTAATAACTTTTATTGAGCTATTTTATATATATACAGAGAGTTATTGACATGTTGAGATAGCTTAACTATGAATAAATTCCCTTCGCTCACACCCTCTCTTTTTGCAACTAGTTGTAAATATATTGATAGAGTTAAAAAAAACAAAAATTATGTACAATTTCAGTTCTGTTAATATTTTTTTAACATTTCAGTAACGCCTTGCGCCTTATTTTCTTGTCGCGTCATAGACTTTCAAGATTTTTCTTTCTTGCACGCAATGTTCCTCGTTTATTGTGTCTCTCGCATTTTTTTAAAAATATTTCGTTTCTTATACGTTTTCCCTTTCAACATTTTCAACATTTTTTTTTTATTTTATCTTTCTTCCACCTCCTCTCCTTTTTTTTTTCGAATTCTATAATTATTTATACACATTTCCTCTCTGAACCATCCAACGTTCATTTTCATTTTCCCGCCTTCTTTTCTACGCAGCTCTTCTATATTGGAGTATCCAAGGCGCATTATAGTGTAACAATAATTGTAAGATAGCCGAATGAGGAAAATATCGCCTTTCTTTTGTTCAATAGCCTATGGTTGGTTATCAAAAATGAAAAACAGCCCGTAACTCTTCACCATGCAAGAGTAGTTCGCCTTGATCTGATGATCAGACGCTTTGGGGCCAGTCGACACCAAATGAAATTCGGGGCTTGGACGTAGCAGACGTAAAACTCAGTAGTGGTCCCCCACTGCCCAACCATGTCACCATTTTTCTAAAAACAACCACAATAGTGAAAAGCTGTCAACAATCACTCATCCTCGAAGTGGTCACAGAGTTTTTATTTCTAGATTTCTTTTACTTGTTTCGTAAAATTTGTATAAATGTTTTGACCAATTTTTTTTTATTTTCTCTCTATCGTTTTGGAAGGTTTTACCATTTGTTTCTCAAATATTCCTATTTGTATATACATGATTTTTTTTTTTCAGATTTGAGTGAGGTTAGTGGCAGTAAGATGCGGTGATATTTCGATCTTTTCGGATCAGTGAAAATTAACCATTCTGTTTTGGACACTGAACACCAGTTCAAAACGCGTGCCCAAGTGCAATCATATTAAATAAAAATAAATCAAAAAGAGAAAAAGGAATGAAAGGGAGAAAGAGAGACAAAAAGATAAAGAATTAAAAAAAACTTCAAATTTATCATTATAATTTAAATTTTAAATATTTAACAATTATAACCTTTGCAAGTGATCGTGGTGCAATGGTTAGCAAGATCAATTACGACTGAGTAGTGAGTTCGAGCCTCATTGGAGGCTTTATATATACGCACTTGTGTCGCACCTAGGAATGAACGAAAGAAAAAAAGGACGAACTTATAAACGAAAATTACAAAGTGAGAAAAAGTTTCATTAGCAATAAAAGAATGGAAACGTTTGAAAGGAAGAAAGAAAAGTAGCAGAAATAAGTGTTGGCGGGAAGGGAAAAAAGGGATAAAAAGAAGTAAACATATTATCACTTAAATAAACCTAAAAAGAAAAAAAAGAAGATTTTAATGCACGGTTGAGAGTAAAATATTCTTACAATATTTATCATGGAAACAACTGAAGACAAATGAAAAAAATGTGAGAAATTAAAAGCCAAAAGAACATAGACAGAATCAATTGCATTCAATATAAAAATGCCTTGAAAATAACAAAAACAGATTTAAAGTATACAAAACTTAACAAATTCAACATTTGGCATCTTCTGAAACGGCATTTATAGTTTACAATAAAGAAGAACAATGAACATTTTACGCACCATAATTTCGTTTTGCATTAATAAAATTTTATTTTTCTTCATCATCTGTAATGATTATTTACTAAGCATAACTGGGAAGCATAACAAGGCTCACGGTGAGGATCATTTTCACGACAATCCGTTAATGTGTATTGCTTAGTCACATATAAGTAGAACTATTGAAAAAAAAAAAACGATTTACACTAAAATTGTTTTAATTCATGCAGGATATATATATTTTCTACATGTTCCTCTGCATTTGTTCCATATTGGATTACCATCAAACCGTTCATGAAATCTGATTTTGAGGTTAAAACTTCAGTACTATTAAGGCATGACGCCATTACGATGTAACCAGATATATTAACTATTTTCCGTCACGGCATAAAAATGTAAACTTCAAACTAGCTTTTTCAATTTTGGTGACTATATTTCTGTTTACCTAATCCAGATATTCCAATTTGGCCATGTACAACGAAGAATTCTACACTCCATTTCAAACGGCAATTTATTCATTCTTCAGCCAACTGCTGATTCTTCAAGTAGATCTTCACGTTTTTTCAATTCTGTTCACATGTTTCTTAGAAGGAATCGTTAATTCAATAGTCTGAAAATATTCGCCAACTACATGACAATATTATGAATCTGAGCGGCTTAATCAGTCCCAGTTAGGGAAATAGGATACGAAATAACCATCTACTATTCAACCGTAATATACTTTTCCCCTTAAAATTACTTCTTCTAAAAGTAGGCATGCCCACACACTCACGAATATAGATAAATATACATATATTGCCCAGTTCACACTTCTCCCTAGTTTTGTTTTTTTTTTAACAGGAGGTTCATCATTTGTTTCCTGTGTGGAAGTGGGTTTTCGGTTCCTTCTAAAGTCTACATACACACTATACTTCTAACGTCTCCGACTGAATTTTCACTTGTTAAATCTCGACCTCTTTAAGAATAAGAGTTAGATTTTATCTTTCCTGCTTTGCCCGAAGAACTTCACTTCTTGCCCATTCTTACGCTCATATAACAACGCAAATCAACCCACTATTTTTAGGGTACGAGAAAATGGTGGCAAACATGGCGCCCGGTGATTAGAGGAAATAGGAAGGAAGGGAAAGTGAAAATGGTGAGATTCGAACAACTATTCAGAAATTCAGCTGGTACGGTTGAACACGTTTCCCAAAGCAAACTGGTGAGAATTTAAGTTTGGTCAGATATTTCAGTTCAGTGCTGTTTATGGCGTATAGCAGACAGAGAGGCGCAGTAAACTTGTAATAAATAAGGTAAATAAAAAAATAAATGAAATAAATTTCAATCACGAATTAAAATGATGACTGTTATAATTAACTCATTTCTGATATAATCTTCTGGCTCTAATTTTACCAAGTGGCAAAAGAAAAGAAATTTAATTATGCAATCATTCTACGACAGACAGCTAGTATGAAATTGTGCATGATTCATGATGTAAAACATTCAATAGCCACACAAATACGCTGTTCATTTTACATGTAAAAATAAAAGAAAACTACTAATTTTAATAAAAAGATTGTCTTCATACAATAAACACTTTCAATATATTCGGAAAATCATGTTCTATAGAATTAAGTTTTGAATAACAAGCAAGAATATTTTAAGTTTTCTGGATTTTGTCCTCAATAATATCTTAACCAAATCTTCATTCTCTCAGAATTTAAGTCTGTTGATTTAGATTTGCTTCTGACAATGTTACTAACACTGAATGTACCCTATTTTTATTAGTATTTCTATTGTATTTTCTCTGTTGTTTTTTTTTCTTTTTATCGAAGACCGTTATATCTAATGTTACAACTTTAATAAGAAATTAAATCATAGTTAAGGTATAAAAATGTTATATAAAAAAGTACAGTGTATGTGCGTATGTGTGTACATGCAGTATCACCATTCCCACTGGTCTGATTTCAATGATTCATAGGTCATTCAAAAGCCCTAGAAAATTTAGGTGCAGGGAACGATATTCTTTGAGCTCAGATTCAGTGGTGCAAGGTTATGCGAGGTTAAATATATATATATATAATTATTTATTTTTAAAGAAAAAAAATTTATAACATAAATATGTTATAAAATCACTACAAAAATAGCCATTTTGTTTCAACACCTTCGGTGTCTTATCAAGTGATGACGTTGAATGTAAAATAAAAATTATTTTACATTCAACGTCATCACTTGATAAGACACCGAAGGTGTTGAAACAAAATGGCTATTTTTGTAGTGATTTTATAACATATTTATGTTATAAATTTTTTTTCTTTAAAAATAAATAATTATATCTGCTCTACTTTGTATTGAGCACTCTTTTAAGAATAGTAATTGTTGGTTATTGGAATTCATTCCATATACACCAATCATATACTTGGATATATATATATATATATATATATATATATATATATATATATATATATATATATATATATATATTATACTAGCCATTATCATTGCTTTTATGGTTTAAGGGCAGTAATTTTGTATCTAAAATTGCAGTTTACGTTTTATTATAAACTAGCTGTAACGCCTCCCGATAGGGCGGCGTTTAAGCTAGCTCCATTGGAGGACTTTTGGTTTGACCATCATCACAATAACTAGGGAGGACTAGATGCGATAAGCATCGATAAACTACAGAATAACTCAAAACTGATCCCTGCATTTAAGTAGTGAATTAATGTTTAAGCTTACCTTTAAAAAGTTCAACGATAATTCTTCTGTTGCCATTTAATTTAAAAACGATTGATGGACGTAGATCCTTATTTTCCGTGCAAACAATTATTTTTTATTTTATAGTTGATAGAACAGGGGACAATTTATAAGATAAAAATAATATAGTGGAAAGTTGGGAAAATAGAAATTACAATTAATTATACACTCAACATCTGAAGAGTTAGAGAAAAATAACAGCTAATTAAGTAAAACCTATATGAATAAATACGAAATTAGAGTTCAATTCTCCACAAATTCTGAAATTAATTCAACTCCAGCTTTCATTTACAGTAATTTGCGCAGTAAAAGCTCAACATTGGTATTATATACTATCTAAGCAATATCACTCTTCAGGTTTAACTAATTTGCATATTGATTTTTAAAAAGTTTATTTCATTAGTTAACTGTCCTTCATTACTGTTCTATTATTCGAAGATTTTTTTTTATTTTCATATCAAAATTAATTCTGTTTAGGAATATCGTCTTATAAAAGTTTTTGAAATTTACATTTTAGTTGGCCTTCAATAACTTGAGATCTGTTTGGAAAGCTTTACTTAACTATAAATTTATGAATGAAATGTTCATTTAAAATTTTTGTTTAAAAATTTTGTAGTAGTGAATATATCTTTGCAAAAGCGATAGCGAGCGGGCGAAGACTGCTAGTAAGATATAATATCTATGTGGTTTATCCATCTGCTGGTGAAACCTTTACACTATAATTAGTAAAACAGGCGAGCAAGGTTAACAGATACAATGTTAAATGTTGCCTTTGTTCTTGAGTTAACAATGGTAGAATAATTCATTAAGTATTTGTTCTAATTTTGTATTATAATCTGATTTATTCAAAACAACAAAGATGCTCCTGTGTTTTTTTTTTTTGTTTTTTTTTTTCATCTTTAACGATTATATAATGACCATACGAAATTTTAAAACATCACCAGGAATTGTACTAACCAAGTGAAATTAAAAATTAACAAGCTTATCACAGCTAATAATGCTAAACAAGTCAGTTTTAAACATCCAAAAATAGTGGGAGATTATATGCCCGGTTACATATATGGCAATATAAAAACTAAACTATCTTCTTCCTCTTATTGTAGCTCAAATTACCACTCCTGTGAATCAATTAACGAAAATGATAAACCAACTTATCACACCATACATTTTCAGTAAATATAGCATAAAATCAACTCTTGAAGTAATGCAAATTCTAAAAAAAGAAAAACTTAACAATGAAACCATAGCCTCACTTGATGTTAAAAATCTATTTACTAATGTACCAATTTGTGAAACTATTGATTTTATCATAAAAAACATATACAATCATCCATTTCTACCTTCAATTAAATTTAGACCTAGTATATTATGGAAACTACTGTTAGCGTGGACTAATGATGTCTCATTCTACGTTCACAAAAATAATATATATGCACAACGGGATGGTGTTTCTATGGGTTCACTTTGGGCCCAACCTTTAGTAATTTCTATATGTCTATTCTCGAAAATAATATATTTAATAAATGTTAAAACCTCTCCATCTACCTAAGATATGTCAATTATATCCTGATCTTAGTCAGGAATATGGATGAAATATATTAACTCCAAAAACAATTCCAAAATAATTCTGTCCTTAAATTTATATACAAACTTAATAATAGTAAAAAAATTTCTTTTCTAGATATATTGATAAACACTAATAATAATAAATTCACTACCTCTCCATATAGAAAACCTACTAGCATAAATACTTAATGATAAAAGTGAATGTTCAAATTACTATGAAATAACAATTATAAAAAAATCGTGTAAAAATTAACTTATCCACAAAAGTGATTTTCTACAGTGAACTAAAAATATAAAATATAAAAAAAAATATAAAAAACTCTTATTAATAATAACTTCCTTAAATATATTTTCGATAACAAATATGTTGTATTAGAATATGTAATATAAACCGAATAGAATATAATAATTCTTCTAAATGAATCCTAAGCATATTAAGCTTTTATATCGCAATCAAATACATTCTAATTATAAAGAGAATGTCCTACAAAAATAATAAATACTAATATATCCAGCAAAAGTCCTACTAAAAAAATAAAAATAATCATATACAATAATGAATTCAATATATCCAATTTAATCATTCGTAATGACGCATCTCCACCAATTAACGTGTTGCAGAAAACCAACAATTTATATAAATTTAAATATCCCATAGAAGAAAATAATATTTATATCGGTCAAGCTGCAACTACTTTGTCTCGGAGATTGAGTTTTCATTTAAATAATGCATCTAAAATTTCTAAACAATTACAAAGGCATCCTGTCCACATTCACAATTGAGAAAATTCTTCTTGAAACTACATCTATACTTTTCATGAAAATAATAAACAGAAAGTAAAAATTCTTGAAGCTATCTATATTAAAAAATTGAAAGCAACCCTTAATAAAAAGTAATTACGAATACGGCACAAATGTTTTAAAATGGTTATAGTAGATAGATTAAAATATTTAGGTTTTAACTTATAGCTCTAAATAACTGTTTAAAAAATAGATACACATTTTAATAACTTATTTACCTCCCTTGATATCACGCCGCTAGTAAGCTTACTTCATAAAATATTAAAAGCTTACAGTACATAAGTTTAGTGTTTTCTCTTCAGAAATAAAAATATTAATTTACAGAAAAACACAACAAATTTTTCTTAGAAAAAACTAAACTCTGAAGATGACATTTTGCTAATGTCGAAAGTGCTCCAAATAAATGAATATGCATCCATATGGTAACTTTCTTTCTTCCTATAATAAAGATAAAAAAAGCTTGTCCGTGGGTATGAGAGTAAATAAGTACACAAAACTTGTCTAAAAGAGACATGCCTTAATGAAAACATGCAGCCAAAATATACGCAATATATATATATATATATATATATATATATATATATATATATATATATATGTTATGAAGAAATATAGTTTAAATGTGTGCTATATTTATGGAATAAAGTGATCAATATCAGAAATAGAGCGTATGTAAATATAAATATAAAAGTGAACATTGAAGTTAACACTCAGAAGCGACAGGCGTCCGACATGAAACAGCCTGTCGCCTCTGAGTGTTGACTTCAATGTTCACTTTTAATTATATATATATATATATATATATATACTCTAGTCTGTCACATTAGTATTATTTAGTATTTAAGCCACCATGTGAAAATCGAACTCATTACAATCATAATCGTTTGTGAAAATGTTTAGTAACTATTACATGGTGAGGAATCTAACGCTACTTTCTATCTATCTGTCTGTCAGTCTGTGTCCGGGTGTATGCACATGAACTGAACCATTTGTCTATTAAGGAAGTCTTGACATATAAGAAAAGTTGGTTATCGTCTGTCTCGCTTTTCAAGTCACCAAACCACAAAGATGGACAGCAAACAGCCATAACGATTTGGCGATGGTGCGAGAGCCTAAATCGAATAAGACGTGATACGCATTATGAATTGTCAGAAGTGTCTTATCGAGCCAGTTCTGTCAACAAAGTTGTGTTCCATTTTATGGCGTATATGGCGAATCCAAGGCGCGCGGGCACGCACACACACACACTGTGCGTGGATTTTGTTGTGTGTGTTTAAATTATTATATCCCATCAGTTGAGGAAGAGAGTGCTCGGCACGTGGGTCAATTCACAAGATTCATTTGAGCGATTAGTTGAAATTTAGAAACATATTTATCTTCCCTAAAGAATCCTGTCGTCTTAACACCATAGCCCGCGGCAGGCGATCAGTATCTGCTCTTTACAACTGACCCAACCAAAATCCATCTATCTTCGCGTTCCGCTTTACATTGCATCTCCAAAAGCCAACATATTTCCCGTTTCCCCGTTTCAAAACCTCGGTCCACAACGGAAACAGACATTCTTCTTGATTTCTTTTTCTCTTTCTTTGATTTCTTGACAAGCCTCTCTTAGTATCATGATTATTTTTCTCGACTTTTTCACTGCACTCTTCAATCCTTTTCTCTGCATATTTTCTTTCTTTCTCGCTTATATTACGACCAGAACCATTTTCTATGTAGTCTCTATTTATTTTTCTTTCATTATATCCTTCTTTCGAATTCGACTTTCTCTTATTATCTTGATATTTTATACATATGTCATCTTTCTTTTTCTTCGTTCTTTCTTTTGCCTTTCTTTAATTTCTTTCTCATTATTTTCTATTATTAAGAAATATATATATATATATATATATATATATATATATATATATATTCTTTTCTTTCTTTCATTTTTTCATTTTCTTTTTTCTTTTTTTTCTTTCATTTTCTTTAATTTCTTTATTTTTTCTCTCTTTCACTTTCTTCCTTTTATCATTCTTTCATTTTCTTTCATTCTTTTTTCTTTCTTTCATTTTCTTTCATTTTTTCTTTCTTCCTTTATTTCACTTCTTTAATTTTGTCTCTTTATTTACTCTTTTTTTCTTTCGTTTATTTTCTTTCCTCCTTTTCTTTCTTTTTGTCTTTCACTTTCTTTTATCTATCTTTCATTTTCTTTTCTCTTTCTTTCATTTTCTTTCATTCCTTTTTTCTGTCTTTCTTTCACTTTCTTCCTTTTATCTTTATTTCTTTTTCTTTCATTCTCTCTTATTTTTTCTTTCATTTTCTTCTTTTTTCCATTTTCTTTCATTCTCTCTTATTTTTTCTTTCATTTTTCTTTCTTGGTTTCATTCTCTTCCTTTTATCTTTCTTTCATTTTCTTTCTTTCTTTCTTTCATTTTCCTTCATTTTGTCTTTCACTTTCTTTAACTTTTTTCATTTTCTTTCTTTCTTTCTTTCATTTTCTTTCTTTCTTTCATTTTCTTTTTTCTTCTTTCATTTTCTTTCTTTCTTTATCTTTCTTTATTTCTTTCCTCATTTTATTTTCAATGTACTACTCCCGCTTCCATTCTACTTTTACTCCTCCCCCTTTGTCAAGTTAAATACCTCTTTATTTTTATTACAAGAATGACATGATACTGTTAACCACTTGAAAATCTAGAAAAGCAGCTCTTATTTTCCTAGAAATAAATATTTACACAGATAAATAAAATTACGATTTGTGCGGATAGACAATTTTTTCTATTCAGAATCTATCTTAAATATTATAAGTCTACTATTCGTCCATGCTTAGAATATTGCTGCCACATATGGTCCGATGTTCCAGCTATTTATATATTCCAAATTGATAAAATCCAAAGAATATTATTAATACTGACCTCATGTTTCAGCTTGAGTCACTTTCCCACCGTTGTAAAGTTGCCTCCACTGTGCATTTTCTATAAATACATTCATATTAATTGTCCGGAGGAGCTCCTCTCTGTGCTACCTAGAATTTGTTAATTTAATCGTAGAACTAGACTGGAGACTAGATCTCATTAATTTACCGTTGACTTGGCTGGATGTAACCGTATTTTCTATGCTAAAAGTTTCTATTCACGCACTTCTCGCCTGTGGAACGCCTCTTCGGCTCCATGCTTTCCAACCAACTTTATTCTTCAAAAATTTAAATGCAATGCCAGTCACTAAGTTATGTCATGATTACTCTTCCTTTGTTCTCCATCTTTAATATTGTTTCTGCTTTTCTAATTCTTCCACGCCTACTAACACTTGTGTATCAGTGGCTTTACTGTCTTGCTTGTGGTGAAGTCGATTTAAAGAAAAAAGAGTGATATCCTTCTTTTTTTAATTTAACCAAAACTAATGATTTTAACCCTAAATACATGTGTGACGATTTGAGCCACGGACACTGTCATCCGCAAATGAATTCAGTATCACAGATTAAGTTTTATCACAGCTAAGAAACACGTGTAAACAAACAAACGAAGGTTTTTATAATTACAGGTTATATGTTTTCTTCTTTGGGTTTTCTTGTATTCCTTTCGATTTCACTCACACATTTGTATTTAGATAATTCATTTTTAATACTCTGAACCTTTCTAATCTCTGGATTATTTTTGTCTTGTTTTTTTTTGTTGCTGCGAGTGTTCAAAAAATAGTATTCTCCAGAGATTCTGACCATAATGTCCGCCTACTACTCTTTTACGAGCGTACCTATCTGCCAGGGTGACAAGCTAAACGCTATTACAGACACCTGCTCTGTTGATTGTTGTGCAACTATGCCGAGAAGACCTGAGAGTTTCTTTGAGAGAACGCATACTCTGGCTTGATCAATCTTTTGAAGAAAGCCACTCTGTCCACAGTCATTAACCTCTTCTTAACAGTGCCGTCTACCCAATTCTACTCACAAAAATTGGTCAATTCGTGGTATGACTTTGAGACCGTTTCCAACGGTACCGAAAACTGGATTCGTCTTCACAGGTCGTTAAAATCAGAAAGTCACCACCTTGATCAATTATCCATGGAGATATTTGCGTACAGGTCTAGTGGTCAGAAATACAATAATCTAATCACACAGTCACGTATTAATTTCTTGTATACACTGGCAGGAAATATTGCAACACACAGAAGCAGGAGGCGAATATTGCCATATGTATATTTTCTGCATCAAAGAGCACGAGATGCCCTGATAAATTTAGAACAAATTAGTAGATAATAGGCTATTCGCCATTCTGTAATTGTCAAGAAAATGATCATTGCTGCTGTATGATGTTTTTGAGCCTGACTTGATGCGCTATTATGTTGGATTTGCGCCTGTCTAATCAGAGGAAATAATTGGATGCTCTATTACCATGGGATAATAATTAGCGTTCTAATTTATTGAATACGATCTTCACTGGGTACTCAACACCTACTGTCTTGAGCCAGACTAAGGTAACCTTCGTTAAAACATATTCTTTAATTATTCCCTTTTTCGTTTCTCATTAATACGTTCATATCTTCTGTCCCATTTTTCCTTTAACCATTATTTACATTTATCTGCCACATGTTTTCTTTTCAGTAACATCCATTTTATTTTAATCCCATAAACACTCGCCATTCTTTCTTTCAGCAACGACATATTAATTCGTCTTCATTTTTGTTTTCCTTTTTTTACTTATTACATTTCCACGTTTTCTAGCGCGCAAATCTATAGGAAGTTCTGTAAAATGCAATGGAAGTGAAGAGCGGACTCCTTATATTTCGAGCTGTTTGCAAGTGTTGCAAAAATTATGTGTGCTGAAGAAAGCGACATAGCGTTGTTAATCGGGATAGCTCAATAGTCTCCATCAAACCATCGCCTATTGTCATAAATCACGACCGACCATGCACTCTGTTTTTGTTTTCAAAAATCTGACTAACTGCGTTTAATGGGTCCTTCAGGCTGACCTGGCTTGTAAATGCAGTTACATTCATTTCCCCATTTCCGAGTATTTCTTCTTTTATTTTCAAATCATTTTCTTCTTCTCCGTATTCTTCTACTTCTTCTTCTTCTTCTTCTTCTTCTTCTTCTTCTTCTTATTATTATTATTATTATTATTATTATTATTATTATTTCCACTTTCTTTTTCTTCTTCCTACTTTCTTTTTAATCTTTTGCTATCCCACTTTCTTCTTCTTCTTCTTCTTCTTCTTCTTATTATTATTATTATTATTATTATTATTTCCACTTTCTTTTTCCTCTTTCAAGTTTCTTCATCTTCTTCCCATATTCTTCTTCTTTCCACTTCCTCCTCCTCCACCTTCTTCTTCTTCTTCCCACTTTCTTCATATTATTTCCACTTTCTTTTCCTCTTCTTCTTCTTCCCACTTTCTTCTTAATATTTCCACTTTCTTTTTCTTCTCCTCAATTTCTTTTTCTTCTTCCGACTTTCTTCTTCCAATTTTCTTCTTTCCACTTTCTTCTTAGTCTTCTTCTATCCCACTTTCTTCTTCTTTTTTTCTTCTTTTTTCTTCTTCTTCTAGCCACTCCCTTCTTCTCCCCACTTTGTCCTTCTCCTTCTGTCCATTTTCTTCATATTATTTCCACTTTCTTTTTCTTCTTCTTCTCACTTTCTTCTTCTTCCCACTTTCTTCTTCTTCTTCGCATTTTCTTCTTCTTCATTCCATTTCCTTCTTAGTCTTCTTATTATTCTTCTCCTGCTTTCCACTTTCTTCTTCTCCCCTCCTCCTCCTCTTTCTCCTTCTTCTAACTTTCTTATTCTTCTTCTTCTATCCATTTTTTTCGTCTTTCTACTTTCTTATTATTAGTTCCATTTTCTTCCGCAACTTTTTCACTTTCTTCTTCTTTCTTTCTTCTTTTCACTTTCCTCTTCTTCTTCCCGCTTTCTTCTTCTCCTTTCTACTTTCTTCATCTTCTTCTCCTTTCTACTTTCTTCATCTTCTTCTTTCCACATTCTTCTTCCTCCTCTCACTTTCTTCTTCGTTATTCCACTATTTTTCTTCTTTCTATTTTCTTCTTCTTCCCACTTTCTTCTTCCTACTTTCTTCTTCTTCTTCTTCCCACTTTCTTCGCCTCCTTCTCCTCCTCTTTCTCCTTCTTCTTCTTCTTCTTCTTCTTCTATTTATCTCCAGTTATGTCTTAAATATGATTATTGATTTCTTCTTCCTCACTGTCTATTGTACCAAAGGTAAAACTATAAATTGCATCCGCCCGCAAGGCCTCTGAAGTTTTTGAGGAGCGTGGAACCACCTCTTAACTGCTGTTGTTCCCACGTTCACCCGGACCCAGGGTGGTAGAACCTATTAGGGCCCCAGCTATGAATAAACAATGATCCCCGAAAACATTTTGAAAATATAAATATACATTTTTATAACAACCCGTAATACATTATTATATAAAAATAACCCGTAATACATTATTATATAAAAATTATCAACGATTCATATTTATAGCAGAATTACCAACAATAAATTTTATAGCAAAATTACCAACAATACATTTTATCTGTAGATGAAGACATAAAACTGTGTTCAAAATAATTACATACCGGCATTAAGTAACCCATAGAGGTGTTTATATACAATCAAATCTAAACAAAGATAAATAATAGAAGCTGAAAGCATATTTTCCAATATTTCAAGTGTTTCAATTTTTTTCCTTACCGATTTCAACAAAATTCTGTTGAGTCTAATTTGTATTCCCTTCATTTCCAAGACTAATGTAATGATTATAGAGTGGGTGCTGTACCGTTAACAATGGAAGTCATGGAATATTATCGATACCTAACAAATATCAACAGGCAACAAGTATATGACAAGTACAGAAATATCTAAACTGCCAGTTGTATACAACCGCTTTCTCCGATCAAGTATTAGAAAAAATTCGTAATAAAGCTTGAGGGTCTTAGAGGGGGATCATTATGTTTCGAACATTGTGGAGAGAGTCAGAAACAATGAACTCTAACGGGTATTAGAAACCACATGCTCTGATCCTTTCAATCGTAGCAACAGTTAAAAGAAATAGTAAGCATGTGTATCTCACAGAGAGAATAATGGTATAAACAAGATGTTGACGTCCCACATTACTCCAAACAAATTTTAGGAAGGAAACCCTCATCAGATGAATATATGTTTAGTGAATTTGAGAAACTTATTTTACTTAAAACTTGTTTTAAAATAAAGATTAGAAATTTCATAGGACAGTAGCACTGGCTAAAATGTCAGTGAATGCAGAATGGCCCCTTATAAGGGAAAGGTTAATATCACCATTACTGTTACTGGGTAACAAAAGAATCTTTATATTGTAGGATAAGACAGCATTAGGTGTGTTTACTTTTTTAATGAATTTCGTTAGAAAATGGCTGTTCCTTGTATTGACAAATATGATACAATTATGCATTCAATCGTATAAATACACTAATTTTAGTGTATTTAGTGAAAATACACTAATTTTAGGGTATTTAGTGAAAATACACTCATTTTAGTGTATTTTCATTCATTGAATCTTAGGCTGAAGACGGGAGAATTTGTTTTAATCATTTTAGACCAATCAAGGCAATAAAGCCACTAGAACTTACTGAGTGTTAGAGAATATGAGAAACAAACTAATATTAAGTCGAGAGGACAATAAAAGAACATGAATTAAGAAGACAGAAGATAACGATTAACACTGTATTTAAATTTTTGAATATCAAAGTTGACTGCGAAACACAAAGCCACAAGAGACTTCCCCGAGCCAGAATTGCGATAGAAGAAACTGTTAGCATAGAACATTTACATCTAGCCATTTCAACTGTAAAATGATGAGACCTTGCCGCCAATCTAGTACTGCGTTTAAATTATTAAAATCGAACTACTATAGTAGAAAGATCATCAGAAAATATACCATGAAATTAATTATGGAAAAGTCACAGTGAAGCTGCGTTACAGCCATGGGAAAATGACTGAAGCCGAGAAGCCAGATTGTAGATTCTTCTTTGATGTTTATCTAGAATCTCTAAATATTTAGAAGGATCACCATAACAGATGTAGCAGCAATATTAAATTCAATGATGAATGGTAGACTTATATGTTAAATGGTGTAGGAAGCTAAAAATAGTTAAAGATAGTAGTTTCGCTTTTGAGGCGTTAAATTAACAAGCCACTCCTTCCCACATTTTACCAAAGATTGTATGTCATCTAAAAGATCAGCTCCCAATTGAGCTTGTCGAAATGACCAGGCTTACTTTTAAGACAGGATTAAATATTCGTATCATCAGTATAAATAGCGATGCATAGTGGAAACACCCAGATGAAGCAGCAATATTCGATACACGGACTAAGAATGCAAAGTAGATTCTGGCGTCGCTAGTACGGTATAGTGAACCAAATTTTCGAGGAGCAGACTTAGCAGATGACTCAATATAACCGTTCCATTTTTTAAAAATTCTTTTCGTCAATTTTAGTCCTTAATTCACGTGGTTTGCATTGGAGTATTTTAATAGTCAGAAATGGAACAGCGTTAATGCAATTAAACTTCCTTCTACGTGACGCATCCATTCAGGACATGGACGTAAACAATCATGGCTTTTCCCAACTTCCTGTTCTTTGTAGCCCATAATAAAATTTGTCTTTTTGCTATATTTCCTAATCACTTTTATTCCAAGCATTTTCACAAGTTCATTAGGTACGTTATATTTTGCTTTCTCATTTCTGTCTTACCTTCAATATACCCTTTGAATATCAAGTTTTCTATTCCCTGTTTCCTCATGTCAAATGATAATAAAATGATAATAATCATTGAATTCATCATTTTGATTTTCGCTATTCCGAAAGAGCAATGATCTTTGGGGAAAGCACTAGGTGCCGCTAGAGTTTGTTTTCTAAAGTTTTATGCTCCTCTTTGTATAGTATGACTGGAAATTCATTATGCCTATGGTAATTACCAACGTGATATAGATATTATTATTTTTTTGTAAATACCTACAGTAAAAAATACATCGTTTTTATAGGTGGAGTGATTGTAGGTTTGACAAGTTTTAAAATTAAATGAAAGTAATTGATCAATAATAAAACTACCATTAAAAAATTACGGTCAGCTTTATTTTAAAACAAACAAAAAACAAAGGTTGTATTTTATTAAATAAATGTTGGATTATAGAGAAATTTAACAGAACATTGTTTGAAGAACATTTATGTTTTAAGAAGGAGTTGGAATCGAAAACATTTCAATAAAAAACGATGAATCATTAATTTAAATATTAACTGGTTCAAAAGGACTGTATAAATAAATATATAGGTTGGGGTCAGTGCTTATTTGTAAATCTTATGCAAATAACATAAGCAAAATCAGAAACGTAACATGAATAAT
>OZ010576.1:132380102-132430102 GCA_963932145.1 Acanthosepion lycidas
ACTATCAATTTCGATCAGAAATTTAAACCTTACGTTCACCAATATTTAATCACTTTCTTTCTCTTCTGATAAACATAGAAATTCAAAAGAACAAATTAAAAAAAAGAGTCAAAAACAGAAAATACGAAACTAAAGTTGCCAAAGTCAATTCTGAAAAAAAAAAAAAAAGTAATTGTAGAGAAATAACAAAAGAATAAGCAGAGTAATGGAGATAAGAGACCGCGGCAAAGTAAACAGACGTTGATGTCCACAATGGAAGGATTCTTTCATAGAGAATTTAACGACCTTGCCGACTTGATTCGCCAGAGTTTCCATGTCCCTACGCAATGACCCGTTCAATTTAGAACACATTAATGTCCTCCGAGGAGACGAAGCTGATTTCTTTGGCCACGTTTTATTTGTATTTCTCAACTCTCGCTCTCACTCCCTTTCTCCCAGTCTCTCTCTCTCTTTTTTCTTCACTTTCGTTTTCTTTTGTAAATATTTCTTTAATTCTTTTTTTAAATTTTTGTTTTTATTTTTATTCACGCTGCGTTTTCATTGTAATTTTTTATTTGTATTTATTTTAACGCGCCATTTTATTCGTTTATCTCGTCTTCATTCTCTGACGTTTTCTTAATCTCTCTTTTCCATTGAGCAGTGGTTAACAGACCATTATTGCTACGGTTTATGTGATCTTCATTTGCTATTTCAGATTTGTAGGCTTTTGCTAGATTAAACAAGGTTTAGCGAATATATTGACCGTGGAGCATTGGTTAACGATGTAATAATTCAAATCAGATAGACACCAAATCAAACTGCAGTATAATTTCATCATTATTGGTTACACGTCATAGCTGACCTTGCAATTTTTTTTTTATAATTATCTGAAATTATTTTTGGTATAAAAAGGGAAAAGAAGAACGAAATGAGAAGACAGATATTTTCTAAACTATCCTTAGCTTAGAAAAGAGGTCTCTTCAAATAAAATAGAAAATACTTATTTACGAAACATAAGTAGTATACCAGAGTTACCAAGATGAATCAGAAATGACAAATAGCATTCAAATTCATCTAAAAATTCCTTCTTCAGCTTCGACATAATTTATTTGGAATAGTAATGAATTCTGACTCCTTGTCCACAATTCTTGTAGCTCAGTTAAATATACCAAAATGACAGATTGGAAGTAAGTTGAAGAATTGATACGTTACAGATCATTGTTTTGATTCAGACATGTATGTATTTCCTACCGGCATCAGCACAGATTTTGAACGTTGGTTTTCAAAGCAAGCAGGGAGACCTCTTCAAATATTGGTATGATAAAACCTCTGTAAAGCATTTATTCAGATTAAATATAAGTTTATTTTATATCGCAAATACCATGAAATTTCGCAACACTATTAAAATTTGCTGTTAGTTCTGGCAATGAATTTATCTATTATGAAGACACAACCAACAATTAGAAGAATTGACAATAATTTTTTAAAAAAGGACTGTGCAGAATAATGTGTGGAGAAATTTAAGAATGAGTTTTAAATACTGTGTTCAAAAGTTCTGACATTTATAAATCAGCAACATTTATAATTACTTTAATAATTACTGCAGGAAAGAATTCATTAGGTTTTTTTCCAAATGAATAGATATCCTAGTAAAAGAGAACATATCAAAAATATTATTTAGTGAAATAGTCGTATAGTAGTATCTTGTTGTCACGAAAATTCTAGTAGTAAATAGAAAATGGCAACGTCTTTTAGTGTCGATTCTTTAAGATAACTGGTCGCAGATATCTGAATGTTTTATATTCCAGTTCCACTTATGCAATCATCATCATCATCATCATCATCATCATAAGGCGTATCGTCCCTGCCCAACTATGCACTTAAGTACTCCCTTTCGCAGTTCTTGGTTGTGTGCCAATATCTAAGTTGGAAGCAGGAAAAGTAGTCATTCATGCGTAGCGTGTCTCGGACAAATAGACTTAGACGAGTCCATTTCTTTCCAGGTCAAATGCAATAGAAAAAAAAAAAACTTATTTCAAGTGCAGATCCTTCGATCCAGGCTTTCCTTCGGTCCTTCTTTTATCCGGAGCAGAACATTTCCAGCTAACATTACATTCGTTTTGATTTGAGATTAGCGAGCAAATCAGAAACAATTCCATTTCCAAACAAAAATATAAGATCACAAATCGTTGTATAGTCAGAGGAAATGTAGCAGTTTCGAAGCAGATTTTGTATATAACGAGTTGGGAAGTCAAATAAATCAGAATGGATTAATTAATTTTATTAATCTTCCTATGTAACGATCATGGTAACATACCCAGAGCCAAAATACAACACTTGTGCAACACACGCAGTCTCACATAGACTCATACATTACCTACCTCTTTCTATCACTGGCAGCTAATATGATCACACTGCCCTGCATTGAGAGTAAGATATACGCATTTCTTCCACAAATATTTTAAGCAATTCGACTGCTACATATGAATAGAAACATATATATATATATATATATATATATATATATATATATATATATATATATATATATATATATATATATATAAGAAAGAAAGAACAGTAAGATATATAATCCGGTGTTCTTATAGATATTTTCATTTTTACAAAATAGTGCTCAATGTAAATTTACAGAGCATTAATATTATAAATTAATTGATTTAAAATATGGTGTTATCGCTACACAGTTTTAACCATGTTTCAAAAATGAAAGCTAAAAGTTTTGAATTTCATTTTATAATTAAATTAAAGACATTAGTTCCATTTCATCCTCAAGCGAATTTTGAAGTAATTTATTTTTACAATTACTGGGTTTAAAAGGCACAGCAAAAATCATAATTCACGTTTCCAAGGATATCCTTGGAAACGTGAATTATTTTCACATTTCTAAATACTAAAACCTATAAGCGCCACTATTTGAGTCTAAGTGAAATACAGTCAAAGAGATGGCCCTGAGAATCACTGAACATTAGCCAACCTCTGCACATCACTGATACTTACATATAAAGCTCTTCTAAGACCTGAGCCTTCTCGGTCATTGGCATGTTTATTCGAAGAATAATTATGTAAAATCCACCTTCCTCTCTAGCGCTGATAGCTTTGGGATAAAATCTCCGACTGATGCCAATTCAGTCGGGTTTCGATCCCGGTGTGAGGAAATCGGATGTCTAGCCACACTGATGAGGTCTGTCTCTGGATGAATATATATATATATATATATATATATATATATATATATATATATATATATATATAGATAGATAGATAGATAGATATGGTGTGAAAGAATGCAAGAATCCGCAAGGTCTTAAAATCAACCAGACCAGGATGAAATGTTTGAAAAGAGAGAGGTGCAGACACAACGCGCTGATAGTTCCACTGGTGAGAGGGGAAAAGAACATGGCCATAGAACTGCGATCCTCCATGTGTCGGTCTTTTGAAATCCAGAGAGGTTGACCAGGATGCGGATCAAATGGCCCACTGCACACCAGAAAGACGAATTGTAACAGTTCGATCAGGATGTAAACGATATTTTATGACCAACATCGAATGACATTCTATGACGACTATCCTCACTAGTTACGCGTCAGAAAATTTCGGTTATGTTCAAACGGACCACAGGAAAGAACCCAGAAATAGCCGTCTTGAAATGAACATTCACCAGCTGAGACTCGATCTAAGTTCCCTAAAGAAACTATACAAAATTGAAAATCAGATGGAAAAATCCCCCTTTTCAGAACTCCGAGTCACATTGAGGAATAAATTTAACTTTCTTCGTAGAGTGGAAGGTCAGAAAAAGTTGTGAAAGAGAATGCTAGAAAAAGAGCAGCCTTTATTTTAAACCCTTCTGGTTTTGCGAAGTGATTACTTGGAGACAAGAGAAAGAATATATCGCGCAAGAAATAAATTCTTTTCTACGAGAGACACTCAGTGATCAAGAGAGAGAAAATAACCCTTGAAAAAACAATGCAATATTGCACCCTAAACCACCATAAACAGTTTACGACTTGAGGGCACCGGCTTTGAAAGAATTAAAGGTCACATTGGCAGCTAGATTATCTTTGGCCTAAGGATCCAGTGGTGTTTCCTATAGTGTCTAAAAGAAACAAATTAAAATATAAATACAAATGGGTCCGCTACAATATCAAATGACAGTTTTTTTTAAGGGCAAGACAACGCTTTCATTATGGAAAGTAGGTCGAGCTGCCAAATAATTCGTAAACAAGCACCATCGTTTTGCATTCAGTTATGTCAGAGACAACAAACAAATATTCACAAGTGTTAATGTGTGTTGCTTAAAATATATTCTAAATAGAAATTATTTTAGAGGATTTAGCGAAATAAATAAAGATGAAAGGGAATATAAATAGAATAACGATGGCAAAATTCAAGCGACGATAATTAAATAGGGAACAGTTACCAAGTATATTTGAATGTAAGCTTATAAAGTGAATGAAATAAACGTTTAAATAAATCCATACAATATTCTATAATGCAAAATGAACAACCAATCAGAAGAGAAAAAAGAAATTTGAATGTAATATAAAGAACGAAGAAAATAAATGCATAATAAAGAGAAAATGAATAAGTTGGAATGGAAGATTAAAAAAACATTTAAGGTAAGCTAAAAATCACTGAATCTGGAATAACAGGAAAATATTTGAATAAAAAATCCGACAACGGATAAGATAGGAACAATTTTGCTTTTATCTCCCTTTGAAGCCATTTAATCTGGTTGATGTAACGCTGAGCAATCTACAGTCTAAATTTGTTTTAAAAGTTTTTTCAAAAAACACACACAATGTGAAAATCAAGTGTATTTTTTTTATTATTATTATTTGCATGAGTTCATAGAATTTTTTATTTTGTTTTTTATTCTCTATACAAAACAATCTTTTCGTATAGAATAAAAATAAATCTTCCCGATAGAGGCAAGTATATCTGACGGATGTGGCCGAGCTAGGGAATCTATGCACGTTTCACAAAAAGGATAAAATACAGGAGATAAGAAAGATATTTAGAATGTTTTCCATTTTTCAAATATACGGACGAGCGAATGAAATTGCCTATTATTTTACAACGTGTTTGACTGCGTGTGTTTCTCATTTATTGAGTATGGATGTGTGTGTTTATGTGCTTTAGCAAAGCGAAAAAGAAAACATTAAGCTTGGAAAATTAACGGTATAGGTATAAATATATAGTCAAAAGATGAAAATAATAGAATTATTTGCAGGATATATTGTTTCTTTTTTGCATAGTTTTCTTATATCATAAGCGATGTTTTCCTTAATGATAACATAGTTAAGTCCATTATATCTCATTGACAAAAAAAAATAAATTCGATAAATCGTTTTATAGACATATCAAATGTTCGTTTTCTTTTTTCCTTTTATCTCTGTCACTGTATGCCTCTCTCTCTCTCTCTATATATATATATATATATATATATATATATATATATATATATATATATGGTGTGTAACTCAGCAAAGGATGGATCAAAGTGAATCTACTCATTTCACATAACTCTTACAAAACTGCGAAAATTGTCAGCGCTTACGTCTCAACCCTACACTCCTCACAAGACGTTAAAGATTAGTTTCATTATTATTATCGGTCCACCCTTTTCTGATATAAATGGACTCGTCCTGCTGCCATAAAATAGCCACAGTCAGTGAGTCTGATAGTAGAGGAACAGGGTGGAAAGTACATAGACACTGTGATTGAATTATCGGTAGAAGTCAGTTACAAGGACGCCCGACTCTAAGGAAGTTTACTTTGAGACTGTATATAGCGATCTTTGATTAATACTAACCGGCGTTCCTGGATTTTACTAACAGCATTACCTTTTGAATTTTGTGTAAATACATTTAATTTATTAGCTTAAATACTTGCGTTTGTCATTTATTAGAGATCGATTTTTCACGCGGAATCCACAACAACTTGGCGAACGAGGATTCGAAACCCACGCGGATAACCCACAACAACTTGGCGAACGAGGATTCGAAACTCCGCCGCAATCGTAAATAAACATTGTGACGACTTCAAACTAGCGGAATTATTACCGGACAATTTTAAATGTCTCACCTTTGTTCAAGGGCTAGTTTCTACAAAAGATAGCGAAATGTGTAGAAGAATGCTTGCAAAATTACAAAATGAACCGGGTCTAACATTACAGCAATTATCAGAAGATTGCCAGAGATGTTTAAGCATAAAGAAAAACACAATGCACATTGAAGAATCAGCTGTTTCACATATACGTAAGTTAAATAAAAGTCTACGTTCTTCACCCTCCTCGGAAAGAAAATTAAAATTTTACGACAATGAAAAAAGATTCACACCCTCCCCGGAAAGAAATATAAAATATTATGATAAGAGAAAAAGTACAACATACAGGACAAATTATGACGAATATCGAAACAAATATAAGCCCCCTCCATCAGCATGTTATCGATGTGGAGGATTACATTGGAAGAAGGGTTGCCGCTTGAGATATAAAAACTGTCATGAATGTGGAAAAAAGGCCACAAGGCATCCCAATGTAGAAATAGAAAAGATACTAATAGAATAAGAGCTACAAGGATGAATAATGATGACAACACCAATGTAAGGAAATATGTGGAACTGGAAATTTTAAATAAAAAGGTTAAATTACAACTGGATTCGGGTTCCGACCTCACGATAATCAACTTACAGACATGGAAAAAACTCAACAGACCTACCATGTTACACACTCAAAAAATTGCCAAGTCGGTTACAGGCAAACGAATAAAATTTGCAGGAGAAATAATAGTGAATGTTAAATTTCACAGCAAAACAAAAAACCTTAAGATATACGTCATGAAAGATACTTAAAATTTAGTAGGTATCGACTGGATGAAGAAATTCAACGTTTGGGACCTACCTTTCAACTCGTTTTGCAAAATGTTAGAGGTTGAACCATCAGATACCATAAAATTGAAGGAAGAATTATACAAGCAATTTCCTGAGGTATTTTCAAGTGGGTTGGGACGATGCAACAAATTTAAGGCCAAAATAGAATTAAAAGAAAACGTCCAACCAATTTTCAGAAAGAAGCGAAATGTACCGTTTGCTACTATAGAAAAAATAGACAAAGAATTGGAGAGACTTGAACAAACTGGGATTTTATCTAAAACAGAGTTTAGTGAGTGGGCTGCGCCGGTGGTTTATGTAAAAAAGAAGTCAGGAGAAATTCGCGTATGCACAGATTTTTTGACGGGACTCGACAAGGCAGTAAAAGACCACCATTACCCACTACCGAGCCCAGAGGAGATATTTACAAAGCTCAACGGCGGTAAGATATTTTCAAAAATAGATCTTAGTGAGGCTTATTTACAAATCCCAGTACAAGAGAGTACGAAAATCCCTTGCATTAATACGCACAAGGGATTGTATAAATTCAACAGACTACCATTCGGAGTAAAAGTTGCTCCTGCAATTTTTCAACAAACAATGGACACAATATTAACTCCCCCCAAAAAGGGATCTAAGGAGGGGGGTATTATGGGGTCCACCCTTTTCTGATATAAATGGACTCGTCCTGCTGCCATAAAATAGCCACAGTCAATCAGTCAGGGAGTCTGATAGTAGAGGAACGTGTAGAGGAACAGGGTGGAGAAACAGAGTAGAAAGTACATAGACACTGTGATTGAGTTAACGGTAGAAGTCAGTTACAAGGACGCCCGACTCTAAGGAAGTTTACTTTGAGACTGTATATAGCGATCTTTGATTAATACTAACCGGCGTTCCTGGATTTTACTAAGAGCATTACCTTTTGTATTTTGGGTAAATACATTTAATCTTTTAGCTTAAATACTTGTTTGTCATTTATTGGAGACCGATTTTTCACGCGGAATCCACAACAATTATCAACTAACAAGATGACACAGACCGTTCCGAAAGAGAAACAGTTGCGAATACTTGGCATCCTAAAGCCCAGTGTGCTGACTAATCACAATGTATGGCCTAGCTGTGTGAGATTGCACAAAGTCGGTAAATTCAATGACACTGGCCAGCGACCACTCGAGCTATGTGTATTTCACGAGCTATGCTTGACCAACACATACTTCCATGCCAAAGCCCAACCCAAAGTCGCCTGGTGACCCCCCCCCCCGCTATAAACATTGGCATTAGCTAGATTTGATCTTCCCGAGACTCAGATACCTGAGAAACTGTAAGCGTTCTGAAAGCAAAGGAAGTATTTGTCGCAGATTACTTCCACAAGACAAAGAAGAATCCAGACTCGAATATCGTGGGCAGAAAGAAATGCTGAAAACTCGATTCGCCGGTACTATTTCAAATCACAATGCGTGTAACAAGTCAGAAAAATAACTCACTCTCTAACAAACGCCGAAACCAAAAATGCCCGAATTTTTCTCTCCCGAATTGAGAACACCAACTGCTTTTAACGGCAGAACCTTTTTTTTTTTTTTTCATTCGTCGACAGCTGGGATAGCATGTTCCGTAATTTACATATCAAAATACTTTTATAGCGACTCCTGCGACTGACTTGTTTTTCTTTAATTCAATTATTCCATTTTCAGCATGTTATGCGGAATACGTGCCCTTCTGTTTGGTAAGTAATTTTCTTTTTCGCCACTTTTTCCGTCGTAGAATACACGCGACACGCTGTCTCTTGGTTTGACGAGGTAAGTCGCCGTTTTCTTCGCTATAGAAACATTTCCATAACGTGGTCAATTAAGCGCACCGAATATGACACAGACCACTCCCTGATTTGCTGCATTACGCCAGATCTCTGTGCCAAAAGCGTGTCAATGGCACTAAGAGCTAGAACTTAAATAGGAGATATTCATCAATATTCATCTGTCCAGCAGAAATGGGATATTCTCAGGAAGAGTATCCACTCCACTGAACTCTTTCGTGGATTATAGGAGTAAGACACTGGTCTGGTTCGAAACAAGTTCGAATGAGCTCAACGTAGCCATCGTAAAGGAACGCGTTGCATTGTTGGAACACAGACAACAACATACTCAGGCAACGTTGCAAGCTTTAAGGACAGCTAGAAACAATGCACAGAAGACAGTCAGACGCTGTGCAAATGACTATTGGCTCAAGCTGTGCGAGAGCATACAGTTACCATTCGACACTGGCGACAATTGGGTGATGTACGAAGGAATAAAGAAAGTCATCGGCCCGACCAAATGCAAGAAAAACCGCTGAACTCTATGGCCAGCGAAATTATCAAGGACACAGAAAAACAGATGGAGAGATGGGACACGGAATTGTACGAGACAGAGTAGCTTTTCTTTCGGTCATAGAGGGAGTCGACGCATAGCCGACTGCTGGGAAGCTGAGAAGACCAATTGACAATTTACTCATGAGAAAGACACCAGCACATGATGACCTTCCATCAATTGCGCAAGGGTGCTGTACTTGACCACATGGTTAGTATACTCTGTCCGTGATGGAAGGAGGAATCGGTCTCACAGGATATGGGAGATGGCAATATAGTCATGCTCTATAAGAATAAGGAGGACGGAAGCGATTGCAACAGAGGAATCTTCCTACTGAACAACGACGAGAAGATTTTGCCCGTATGGTCCTAGGTAGACGACAGACACTTGCTTAAAGGATATATTCGAATCCCTCTGTGGTTTCAGGTCGAGGCGTTCCACGATTGATCCTTCTAAAAATACAGGAGAAATGTCGAAAACAGAGACAACCATTATACATCGCCTTCACCGACCTCACGATTCAAGCATTCGATCTTGTGAACAATGACAGAATGTTCAAGATACGCGACAGGATCGGTTACATTCCGAGACACCTCAAAATTGTCTAGTAGTTTCATGCGGATGTGAAGGGCGTTGTACAATCTGGCGACTCTTTTTGAGAGATTTTCAATATATGCAACGATTGCTTGGTGTTGAACCTTCTGCATCTTCTTCGCGGTTATGCGGAAACATCTTCAGGGCTTCAACTGAAACCGATGGCGTCTACCTGCACACAAGGACAGTCGGAAGGCTGTCCAGTTTTTCTCGGTTGATAGCGAAATCCATAGTCCTTCCTCTGACATATTCTAGGCCCTAACGGGTCACCATTACCATCGGTGTCAGTTACCCAGTCTATACGCCACTCTCTAATAGCACCGGTTCCACTGGGTTGGACATGTACACAGTATGCTGAATGGGAGGATTCCGAATATACTTCTGTAAAGCCACCGACCAGAGGGGACGTGAAAAAAAATTGACGGCATATATGTTTACGTCCTTAATATTATTTACTTTTCGTGTGTTTTTTTCTTTTTTAAATTATTAATGTTGTATTTTGTTCTTTCCCGAATCCGTTCCTAATATCATTAAGCTGTTATTTCCCTCTCCAATTTCTCCGCCGCCGTAACCAGGTATTGAACTCAAACAACAGGTGATAACTTATAACTGACATCCATTAAACATGGCACGTAGAACTAGAACAGTCTACCCGAGCGAGCGAAATAAAGGGTTCAGTTCGACATTCCAACCACCTGAAGAAGGTTGGAGTGTACAGCGGCCGAAATGTTGTGATAAATATGACAACAAAGATGAGGACAATAGTCCAAACAATGTAAATAGTGTATATAATGCCACATCTCAGAAATATAGACAGTATATATACAGAACGATATATGAAATCTTAAACAGGAGATTAACAACGACTCTGGATATTGTTTATGCGTGAAAAAATATTTTAGGAATTGTTGGTCGAATACAAGGTTCAAGAGCCACTGCAGGAAGAGTTTTTTGTATGAATGTAACAGGAGGAGATAAGAAATGTATACTGAAGATATACCGAAAAGATAGCAGCTGTACCAACTGAAAATGTTTAAAAATGTAGCGACTGGAGAAGCAAATGTTTGAGAGTGTGTTCCGCAGAGTAACGATTCTTTGGAATGAGATGTCTGAATGGAACTTTATTCTTACTTACGGAATAAAGGGTAGGATGTTTCCATCCCAATATCTGTAGCATGGCTGGTCTCAGGTGTGAAGGTCTGAACTGTTGAAACTAATGAATGTCATTCATCAGAAATCTTGCTATGCAAATAGCGGTATAATAGCAGAAGGTTATCAACGTTTCCTCTGGGGGAAGTTGTTTGTAGGGTGGAAAATAGTTAATTACCGACAAGGCCCGTAGATATTTTTTAACTCTGCCAAAGCTAGAAAATATGGATCGAATGGCTCCAACTTAGATATGGCAGCAGTACCCCAGTTCTGATCTGGCTCTTATAAAATTATAACATAGCAGGAGAAATCAGTTACTTAGTGGAACGCTACAAGAAACCAACCATTTTTTTCTGAATCTTTTCCGGGAAGATATTTGATGCAATTAAATCAAAATATAACTAAGAACTATAATATCACACTGTGATTGAAATTGTTGATAGTAAAATTGGTGTAAAAATTAAAATAAAAGGGGGAGGTCAGAGATGCTTAACGTTTATATTTCAAGTCACCCATTACTGGCTGACGCCCAACTGAGTTACAATTACAATTGCAAAAGCAGCAGAATTAAAGCTGCCTTGTCATATGTTTATATTTTGTTACATTATAGAAGCGCCAGTCTGCGGACGTAACCTGTAGCGGGAACAACCAACCGATCGTCATTGGGTCTGACCAGAAATATATTTCTATTGCATCTAAATGCTTACAATATGCTTAAAATATAATTATATACAGGCGAAAATATAATAAAATATATATCTCACACACACAGACACACAAACACACACGTATATATATATATATATATATATATATATATATATATATATATATATATATATATATATATATATGCAACACTTCTGAACGGTCACCTTGATTAAGTTGGTGAATGCTGCCATAATCCTTGCCTTCAGATCATCATCAGTATTACAAGAAGTTTTGTGGGTCTTTTGCTCAGCTGCAACTACACATAATAATTAAGAATGTTGCAGTCTGGTGAGTTAGGTGTCCATATATAAGGGGTGATATGGCTTCGGAAATTGTCTAACTGCTATTACTGGGTACTCCTGCTTTTGTGACTTGGTGCAGAGTAATGTTGGCAGTCACCTTATTTCCTCAAGGTACTTTATATAGGTGTCTGTGTTGGGTCTGAAACCCTCATTAAGAAATTCGTGATTTCTTTTCTTATCAGAACAATCAGAGTGGGTTTTCCGAGCTGCCGTACCTTCGTAATCAGCATTAGATTCAACACCCAACCAATGAAATATTCGTATTGGTGCTTCCGCCGCAAATGCCATGCAGTAGAATATGCCATTTCCAAATTTCTGTCGGCGTGAATTACGTCATGGTGAACATTTTTTTCACAGACGGTGCCCAATTGACTCCACTATAATTTGCAGTCAACAAAATCATAAATCATCAAAACTTATGCGCAAATTAAAAAATATGATAAAGCGACAATTTACACATCGCACCCTCTCTCTCATTGTGCGTGTGTGTGTGCATATATATATATATATATATATATATATATATATATATATATATATATTCATTAGTACATTTACTAGTACCTACGTTTTGGTGTGCGGCTTAAGTTTCGCTGAATTCGTATTCGCTTGCTTATATCTAGTCCTTTGATTTATCTATCCCTATAACTATATATATATATATATATATATATATATATATATATATATATATATATATATATATATATATATATATAATTAAAAAATAAATAAATAATTACAAAATTTACACTACCCACCAATTTCTAATCCCATTTTTTTTCTCATTTTTTTTCTCATTTCGTTGTTGGAAGATTTACCTGATGATCCTGAATCCTTAAAAAAGGATTTAGGTGAAATAAATTATCGTAATGGTACATTAAAGTGATTTGTTTTTCATTACAATTATATATATATATATATATATATATATATATATATATATATATATATATATAAAGAGATAGATAGATAGATAGATAGATAGATAGATAGATAGATAGATAGATAGATAGATAGATATCACCATGTAAACAACAAGTATTCATTTAAACCAGTTATATCGGATTATACCGAGAAAATCTGACCAATAACGTTTCTTTTTTTTTTTTTTTTCTAATTTTGGAATAAGTTCTTGTAGAATCAGTTAAGTTAAAATATTTATATTTACTCTCCAAAGTTCATGTTTTACTCTGTTTCTTATTCGCGTATTTCGCCTGTCTGTCATCATCAAGAACTGAATTTTTTTCACAATGTTTTTTATGATTACGAAATGAAGTAAGTCACATTAAAGAATTGAGTAACGTGTACAAACGTAAACAGTAAATAAGTTTCTGTTATCGACGGACAAAATGAAAGGAGCTTTAAAGAATTTTCGAAAAGATTACAAAAGAGAGCATTTTTGATATAAATAAAAAGATAAAAATCATCATTAATCCATTATGCACGTAAAATATAAATATAGTTTTAAAAACCTTTAAAATAAAAATTCGCTGGCACGTATTATTTAAACATTGCAATAAATATATTAAAGTGATCAGTCATTGTGTATGTGCGTCTGTGTGCGCGTGTTGGTGTCCGTGTGTGTTTGCTCGTGCGTGTTGGTGTCCGTGTGTGTGTGCTCGTGCGTGTTGGTTGGTGTCCGTGTGTGTGTGCTCGTGCGTGTTGGTGTCCGTGTGTGTGTAACTGCGTGTGTGCATGTGTATCTTCCACCTAGGAAAAGCCTATATTGAAAAGCCTGCATTGAAATTTCTAAAAACGCAAACGAGATGAAGTTTTGAAGACTCGCTCTTTGTGTGTAAGGGTGGGGGGGATTAGTGTGTCTTTCTATTTTCTGGAGTTAATTACTCTTCATCCGTCAGAGTATTTGTGTTAGACACTATTAAATCCTTAACACTTTTCCATATACAAATATTCAAATTAGTAGTTCCAAAATTGGATTACACAAAGAAGTAGAAACACACACACGCGCAGACGCATTATATATATATATATATATATATATATATGTATGTATATATATATATGTATATATATGCACATATATATATATATGCACATATATATATATATGCACACATATATATATGCACATATATATATATATAATATATATATATATATATATATATGCACATATATATATATATATGCACATATATATATATATGTACATATATGCACATATATATATATATATATATGTATATATATGCATGCACATATATATATATATATATATATATATATATATATATATATATATATATATATATATATAACTCCGGGTTATATTTTTCGATTTCTTTTTGAATTTGTAAGTATGCTGAATTGGAACGTGATTACGATTGCAATGTAATAATTTATAACCATGGAATATTAGTGTTTGAGCCTTTTATATTATATTCTACCTAGAATTCTATCCTCTTGGGAATATATATATATATATATATATATATATATATATATATATATATATATATATATATATATATATATGTACAGAGTGAGATAGATAGATAGATAGATAGATAGATAGATAGATACATACATACATACATACATACATACATAGAGCGAACCTGACCGAACGGCGACACATGTTTTTATTCTTGTAAGCCTTTGTGTTGACCTCATCGTTCACTTCTATATTTACATACGCTCTTTCCCTAATATTGGCCACTTTCACTATTAAATATAGCATGCCTTAAAACTTAATTTTTATCAATGTTGTGTGTGTGCATGCTTAATCCCTTCTCTATTGTTTTTAATCCAACTTGCATTGATGAATGAAATCTCCCTAAATACACGCAATACATACATGACTGTGTATGTACATGTATATGCGTGTGTCTAAAATGAGAGAATTGTGTTTGGGTGTCGGCCAGGAATAAATAGTGGGTCTAAAAATAGGAAACCGTCAAATGAATTTAATAGACCAGAACATTAATTAAATTACATTGACACAGTAATCGATTGATGCAGGTACCTGCTCTGTATCGAGATAATGACTGAGAATAATCCGGACTGGCATCAGGATAGAGGAGTGGGCCATGAGTAAGGACCTAAATCACTCCAGGAGACAATAATTCGGACAGAGAAGCTTGCTAATCATCTCGCTTGGCTTGAAACCAACGATATTTACATTGCTTGGGTTGGTAGAACAATAAGTCACAATAGTGGAACACGGGCAATGATCTGCAAGATTACCTTACTACCGTGTCACGTTGGGAAGAGATGAGTATCAATAAGTAATCATAATTGGCCTGATAAATGCCATGAATGATACGAATGCTACTTCAAACATCGACTAAATGATGGAAAAAATGAATTGCATTTTCAATATTTATTGTCGGAAATGTCTGCACAACTTGAAAATCTGCATTCAAAATTCTTTCGTTTATTTCGGCTCGATATTTTTTTTGGTGGGGGAAGGTTTTCTCATATTTATAATACGGATGTCTTTCAAATGATCCTGCGTGTTTGGTCATATATATATATATATATATATATATATATATATATATATATATAGAGAGAGAGAGAGAGAGAGAGTACCATAAATAGTTTTCAGATATAACACCAATATAATGATAAAACAGTATGACGTATTTCTGGACGTTATATATGGCCGGAATTTATGCAGCATTATATATATATATATATATATATATATATATATATATATATATATATATATATGTGTGTTTGTGTGTGTACTGGATGAGGCAGAGTGGGTGTTTAACAAGTTTGCTAGCAACTTATCAATCCTAACAAGAATAGATTTCTAAAAGTCTTATGACAATTAGCCATTTCTTCACATTTACACTATTCTGCAACTCGCTTTTACCCGTATAAAAACGCAAAAAGTTTTTCGAACTACATCTTTTCAAGACAACATATAAAGCTGTTGGTTAATGGTGTTAAATCAAACGATTACTTGATTTAGAACAACTGTTGGCCACTGTTGAGAAAACCAATTGATCTAGATATCTTGTTATTAGACTCTCCAGTAACACGAGTAATCGTTACTAACACGAGCGGAAGCTTACACTCCCCATTGGTGATAGGATGGATCTTTAATCTTACTTGCTCTTCTCCAAAAACAATGCTGGCTGCTAACAGAAGCACCTGTAAGCACCCTTTATCTGACAGAAAACTCTGTACCAGTCTACCATTACCTTTAACCTATGACATAATGTTAATAATCGTACAATTTTTTGACAAAATTTCATGGAACTTTAATGACAATATAGAAGGTATGAATTTTTGTCTTTTTGATTTAATCATTTCACCCCAATCAAGGTCATAAAACCACTAAGACGAAAGGGTTTACTCTGTGTAAAAGACATACGAGAAAAAGAAAAACATTATTAAGGCGAGAGAACAATAAATGAATAGAATTTAAGACGGCAAAATATAACGAATGACATTGCATTTAAAGTTTTGAAGATCAAACTTGGTTGGAAAGCAAGAAGCCGGAAGTGAGTTCTACATGAGTGGCGGAAATGAAAGAATAGAACGTACGGCTGCATCTACCCATTCCAACTGTAAAACGATGAGAACTAGCTGCCAATCTAGTACTGCGCTTAAATTCGTAAAGAGAAAAACTCATGAGAAAAATTACCATGAAAATATTTTAGAAAAGGCATCGGGAAGCTACATTTCGGCGGCGGGAAATTGAATGAAACCGAAATGTCAGATCATGACCAATAGCAATGCAGATTCTTCTTTGTATCTTATCATGTATATCTAAAGCATTGTCATCAATTCAGGTTTGACATCAATATCTAATGCATCGACGAATGGTAGATTTATAAATGCGTCAGAAAAACAAAAATGCAATAAATCAAACATTAAAGTTAGCAGCGAATACATTAAAATAATTTAATTTCATTGTCCAAAATAATGCATTGATGATTTTAAAGTTATCCCTCTTTGTCTGTCTAAGAATAAATAAGATAAATAAGATATTGAATGTTTTGAATGTTAAAAGTACTATAACATATGTTAATAAATTTAATTTTGTTCAATGGTACAAACTTAATATAGTCTTTTAAAGCAATTTATACTGTATTATTTTATAAGTGTTCAAATATGTAGCATAGGAAGATTAATGTATATTTTTTGACAAATTTCATTTAACCAATTATCTACACTATTTATCTATGGTAGAGGATTATTAATTGTTTATATCAATAGGAGTCATAGAGAGAATTATTGTTAATGATGATCCATAAAGGAAAAACAAGAAAAATAAATATGAGCGACACCTGAGAAGTCCTTAAAAAAACCAGCAAACGAAAACTCATGATCGAAACATATAAGCCGAATATATTATTACGAGTGATTTTTGGAATAAAGACAAGGCTTCACTTCAGACATCAATTTTCTGCCAATTAAGTTTTTCAACAAGGGATTTTCAAGTAAAATAAAAAATAGACTGATTTCATATAGGAAAGTTATTCTACAAGACACCAGCTCCCAAAAGAACTGACGGTTAATTTTCCCCCATATTTTTTATGCACGCAAAACCTGATTGCAAGAGCGTGACGGCAATCATAGGCAAAGAAACAATTCTAAAATAAATAACCTTCAGATTTCCTTCTAGTGCACATTTTAATATATATATATATATATATATATATATATATATATATAAACGTATTCTAAAATATTTTTCTTGACAACAAGCCCGACTCATTATTGAAGGGCATCGTTTTCCTACTTAAATATATTTTTTTTTTATCAAAGTCAAAGAAAATTTTGGATACAATCCACATAACAACACGCTCATAAAATGAACTTTTTTTCCTTGAACTGATGTTCATATCTTTTAGGAATAGAATTGTAGAACAAATATAAACTATATAAATATTTATAGATTTTTTTCATTGCGCCTTTGGTCATTTAGTAGAATGAATGCCAAATTTTGAGTGCAGTGCATACTTGTTCAAACTTATATAATTTATAATATAAGTATATAATATATATATACATACATATATATATATATATATATATATATATATATATATATATATATATATATATATATATATATATTATCATTATTATTATTTAAAATATGTATTCATTGCAGCACAGATATTACCATGTTTATAATATATATATATATATATATATATATATATATATATATATATATATTACCGTAGATAGATATAAATTTTGATGCCTTCTATTACTTTAAGAAAGTCTTAATCAGCTGATGACTCTAGATGCAGGTATTGTATTAAGGTCGAATTATCATAAACCTTAGTCTATATCCCCCTATCAGTAATAGATTTTATTGTTTTTCCGAAACGGAGTTGTAATGTGAATTAATAATTTCAAGAGGCTCAGCTTATAAAGGGAACTTCATTTGGGAAATCAATTATATTATACCTCAAAAAATCTTTTGCGCGTCCTTGTGGATGATGAATTATCTTCCAGCCTGTAACACTTTTCCACAGACGAAACGTCTTCATGGAAAATGTTCAGCAGAACTATTTTTTTGATTCTACCAGATCATACCTTCACAGCTATGACACGGAAGGCCATGTACACTAACTCAACTCCTCTTCATTTCCCTCATAATTCCTTGGTGAGGAAAAACCTCTACCCAGAACTGTTGTATTTTGGAACACACTCTCGAGAGAATGCTTCCCTGATTCTGACAACCTATTCATGTCAAGTGTTCATTGTTATATATCCTACATATCCTCATAATATGAGATTCTTACTCCCTCCCCTACTCCATTACAACCTCTTTATTTAGTAAAACTCTACATAGAGTTGTTCTCAGATGAATAATAGTTTTAAAAAATTAAATCAATTGGCATACCTTCACAAAGTTTACTAGTGAATTTACTTGTGAAAATACCAGACTGGACGATGTTGACACTTCCCCATATTTGAAAATAATATATATATATATATATATATATATATATATATATATATATATATATATATATATATATATATATATATCAATAGACAGTATCCTTGAGGCTTAGAATTCTGCACGCATTCAGTAAGTATGTGTTGCATTTTGCAAATTGGAAAGTAGAGTTTGGTCAGATATAGGCATTACCACCACGAATAAAGTAAATGATACAAGGCGGTGGAGAACTTGGAGAAGAGAATTAGCAGCAGATAACTGATAACTGACATCTATTAGACATGGCACGTGGAACTAGAACAATCTACCCGAGCGAGCGAAATAAAGGGTTCAGTTCGACATTCCAACTACCTGAAGAAGTCCGGAGCGTACAACGGCCGAAACGTTGTAATAAATATGGCAACAAAGATTACAATAGTCTGAATAATGTAAATAGTGTACATAACACCTCATCTCAGAAACATAGAGTGATACTAAATTAAGCCCAAATTCGAGAATTAAGTATTTTAAATCACGGAAGACCAGAAGCATTTGGAAATATGCAAATCTCGCAGTCACCAATGAGATTTTTATCTAATATATTTATAGATACTTAGATACTGCAGTGACTCATCTCTACCTCCAGGATTAAAGAGATATGACTCTTAAAACATTTCACAGCCATTGGAATGTGCCAGGTATGGATGTGATCCTATCGGAAGAACTCACACCAGAAGAATCAAACAAAACACGGTTCAGGAAATTATGTGAAAATTTAAACGGCTTTTTTGTCCTTCCTTAAGCGATGTTAATATTTTGTATATATGTTAGGAAAGTATATATCTATTTTCATCTCCGTATATCTCTTAAGGTGTTTTTTTTTTCTCTGCTATGGCAGACGTTCGTTTTCAAGCTGTCGCGCGCACAAAAAAAACACACACACACACACATAAATCGTAAAAAAATCTTTTCTCAATATTTTTCACTTTTGTTGATTTTTTTCCTAGTTTTTTGATTTGTTCCTCGCCGTATCTACGTCTTGAACAATATTTCGTTCGCTGGGGTAGACTTTTCTAGTTCCACATGCCATATTTAATGGGTGTCAGTTATCAGTTATCTCCTGTTAATTCCCTCTCCAATTTCTCCACCGCCGTAACCAGGTATTGAACTCAAACAACAGGTGATAACTTATAACTGACATCCATTAGACATGGCACGTAGAACTAGAACAGTCTACCCCAGCGAGCGAAATAAAGGGTTCAGTTCGGCCGAAACGTTGTAATAAAAATGGCAACAAAGATGAGGACAATAATGCGAATAATGTAAATAGTATACGTAATACCTCATCTCAGATACTAAATTATACAAATTATATTTTAACATTTCTGGTGTACACTTCGGTAACATGGACAATATGGCATGAGCGATCCCACGAAATTTGCATGAGACGCTTACTTTACATCAAATTGTAGTCATAGAATCCAGATTCAGTTGTCCTCTAAAGATCTCAATGCAAGAGTATTGAAACAATAATAATCCTCAATTAGGGATGGAATGCAACGGCTTTGAGGATGAATATTTCTGGCATGTTTAGATCAAGCTTTGTCTACGAAGAGACACTCACTATTATTTTCCAACTAATATGCAGTTTTTGAAATGTGTTGTGTGTGAGCGCTTGCTATTTTTAAGGGCAGATTAATTGAAACATCAACAAGGTCAGGATAATATCCAGAAGCAAGCTAATTATGACACCCTACCTCGTCGTTCAGTGTTGCTTGTATCAAGGTTCGCAGATCATCATCTAGACTGTTAAAGTGCATGGTAGGACACGGGGAAGTTGTGGATCATGCAGATCCAATGAACCTAGTCAAGATGGATCAATCTATAGGTGGCCATTACCATGTATGTATGTATGTACGAAAATTCAGATATAAATAAAATATATCTTTAAAGAGAATATAGATAAAAAACAAAAGGAAAACCATTCTTTTCCAACACGTTTCGTTTCCTGAAGGATTTTATGCAAGTAAACGTGGATATTTTATATTGTGACTTGCATTTATACAACATAGTAAGTGAAGGAATAGTATCTTCAAGCGTTTAAATTAAAGAACATATTAAAAATCTGTGTTATTAAAAGTAAACTATAGAGGACGCTAGGTCATGTAATGTATTTCGTAATAAACAAAATTGTGTAAATTTTGTTGATGGTGGTGAATTAGAGTTTCAAAGCTAAATCTAGCGTGTTGTTTTTTTTTCGAATGTAAACAAATATCAGTCAGTCATTCATTTTACCATAGAGCTTAGCATTAGAGCAGGTGGCTGTTTTTTTTTTATAGAATTAGCATATCACTCAACATTGCTCAACTGAAATATATTTTCAAGTGCTAAATATATATGTCTATATTTCTGAAATGAGGTATTATGTACATTATTTACATTATTCGGACGATTGTCATCATCATTGTCGCCATATTTATTACAACGTTTCGACTGTTGTACGCTCCCGCCTTCTTCAGGTGGTTGGAATGTCGAACTGCACCCTTTATTTCGCTCACTGGTGTAGACTGTTCTAGTTCCACGTGCCATGTTTAATGGGTGTCAGTTATCATTTATCTCCTGTTAATTTCTCTCTGAAAGTTCTCCATTGTCTTAACCTGAAATAGTCCGAATAATGTAAATAATGTAAGCTAAATATATATATGTGTGTGTGTGAAAAGTGTGTGTATATAAATATAAATAAATATATATATATATATAATTATTTATATATATATATATATATATATATATATATATATATATATATATATATATATATATACTTTGGTTCATTCGGAAAATACTATCCGATTTTCTTTTAATTGAGTTCTAATATGTTGTTATAATAGTTACACAAAAATTTATTGGTCATTCCCAAATAATAAAATTTTCTCTTTGTTAATATTATATCCCCCACTTTCAGAATTTATCTTAAAACATTATCTCTTAGACATAAAAAAGAAAAATATAAGTTTAGTGTTTTCGCGTGAGTTCAAGTTTGGTAATAATATTTCTGAAATTGCTGCTAACATTAACAGAGCATACGGTGAAGGATCTACTCGTAATCGAACACGACCGCGCTGGTTTCTAAATTTCCCCACTGGGATTACGAGTTTTAAATTTCAATATCGTAGAGGTCATTCAACTTCAAGTGACAATTAGCAAGTGAGAACACTAGTCGAATAAAATTCACAACAAAATGTCAGCAAAATGTCTCAGATAATTGGTGTGAGTATTCAGTAATATCATGTGAAGAAAACTGGCATAGTGAAGAAACATGATAAATGGGTTCCACATGAAATCAGTGAATGCGCGTATTCCGCTCTCTTGAGGCTCCGATTATTGTTATTAATATTAGCCAAAATTAATTTTAATTGGCACCATGTGATTCTAGTCATCAAACAACATAAGAATCGGCATCAATCTGGGAATGGAAAAAAAAATTCACGAATTCCGCCAAATTTAAAATGTGTCCGATGCTACATCTGCGACATTCGAATGATCCCTTTCTTGATCAAATAATGATTTGTAACGAGAATTACATTCATTATGACAACTGCTTGCTATCGTCTCTATAGCTTTATCATGACGAATGAGCGAAATCCTTTCGAAAACCGAAATTGAATCAAAAGAATTTTATGGTGACTGTTTACTGGTTCGCCATTGGCGTTATAACTTTCTGGAATCTAACCAGAGCATCAATACCACAACTAGATGAAATGCAAAATGCAACCAAGAGTGTTCAATCGACAAAATCCATTTTTGCATCATGGCAATGCTCAGTCACATGTCGCCAGGATGACACTGCATGGCATACAAGACATGCATCATATCCCCACTGATCTATCACCGACTGGCTACTACTTTTTCAAGCATCTTGACAATATTTTAAGCCAAATAGACATTCTGTTGCAAAGAAAATTCAGAAACTGCATTCCAAGACTTCTTGGCGGTCAAACCTTTAGTGTTTTTCCGTAAATGCAAAAAAAATCTTTGTAATGAAGAGGCTCCATTTTGAGGCCTTAAATTCAAACTTGATTAGAAATGGAATTCTTACATGCGATTCATAAAAAAAAAGTTGAAGGAAAATGGTCGGCTTCCTTTGGCGCTCTATTAAATAACTGACTCTGTATGATATCCTTTACTTTTACAAGTGTCAGCTCAGGTCTAAAATGGAGTGCTGTTGTCATATTCGGCAAGAGCTTCTCAGTCCTTAATTTCCGGTCTCCATAGATTCCAAAAGCGTCTCTGGGACCTTGCGTGTGCCAAATTATTTTCAATCTTACAACCTCTCTGTCAAATGCGGGATGGAACATGCCTGTCACTGATGTATCGCTACTTCCATGAAAAGTGTTCAGACGAATTGTTACCTTCGTTCCACCAGGGTTTAACCATTATACCACTCACATCGTAGCAAACCACCCTATATTCCATCCGTGTACCATTGGACCCTAACCCTAACCCTAACTTGCACTTGAACATGTTCACGCCAACCACTGCTCTGAGGAACCGACTCCAATGAAGATATTTCCCGGGCCTTTTACAGCATGAACCTTACTGTAAAAAAACAAACTCCTCTGCAGAAATGTGCAGATTTTCAGGGTTGCTGTTTTGACTGATGTAAACACTGTTTAAATACATTGATTCTGGAATAAAAGTTGATTCTAAAAGTGACATTATTTCCCGAACAAACTCATATATATTCTGTTTTGAGTTTTTCTTTACAGTATCCAAGAAATGGTTACGACAAAGAATTATATTTCGTTAATAGCTTAGATAAAAGTGTATATGAATGTAAGCATCATTACTGAATACTCTAATATATTACATACAGATTTTATCGTGGTGAGATGAAATACGCTGTACACATACTTATTTACACAAAAAAATAAATATAGGAGAGTGTGCGAACAATTGTCTATATATTTATGTGTATATCTATGTGATTAAAATATATACACTCGTACATGTAAATACGTTTGTGTGTAGATATAAATTTCTATACGTGTCTATACGTTTTCACACACATACACACACGCATATATATATATATATATATATATATATATATATATATATATATATATATATATATATATATATATGTCTCTACACGTCTGTCATTATAACTAAATGTCCCTGCGTTTGTTTGTATGTGTGTTTTCGTGTATACGCGTTTGTGTGCGTATTTATATCAATTTTACTCCGTATAAACTGAGAGAGTGAAAGCAAATTACGTGTGTAAAATAGAGACAGCGTGTGCGTTTCTATTAACTCATATGTGTATGAGGAAAGAAAAAGAGACTAAAAGAAATTGAATGGAAAGTGATTAGGGAAATCAAATCTAAAAACTAATTTCGTTGTAAATACGAAAAAAGTGCCAACCATTTTCTTATTCTTCAGATTTCCGATTAACAGGCTATTAGCCAAACGTCGCCATTGTAATTCCAGATCCGTGCTTTTATCTTCATACAAATTCCAAAAAGACGTTTTCCAATTACGCCTGTCCGAGTTCAATTTCCGTTCCAAAATAAACAAAGATAGAAACTTTGGGAATCACTTTTTGGACCCCGGAAAAATGATTTTATATCATTTAATGAAAAGTATCTGAAACTCGAACTACCTTCAAGCATAGAAAATCATGCAATGCTAAAAGAAAACGACGATTGTTATGAAAAAAAAAGGGTTACCAAAAGTATCTGCATTATTGAACGATTTCGAAAAAGAAATAAAGATATACTTGCTTTGTATCATGAAAGGCGATGGATAAACAGAATTAAAATAGGAACAAAATAAAACTAATATGCAAAGCTTCAATGAATAAAACCAGAAATATAGAATTCATTGAATTAAAAATAAGTTTAGCCTGACTATTTAAAATGACGAATTATAATGGTTAAACATTAAATTACTCGGTGTTTTGCCCCTATTAAAGTTGCTGCAGTCAGATCATTTCGACCGATGTGCTCCCCGGCTTTCTACAAATGTCTACCATAACCGGTAAGCTTCCTAAAATTTTGAACTTTAATTTTATTTATACGGCATTGGTTGTCATCCATCTTTCGATGCTTAATCGAGATAACGCATATCTGTTAATACTACCGGGGCCTTTATTTGCTTATATTGACAATTGTCCCATTCTTCTACTTGAACAGGGTGAATGAGTTTTCTGGACTACCCAACAACTCGAAACAACCAGGAAATCAGAAAAGGTTTTAATCGAACTTTTTAATCGTCTGAGTTATTTTGAAAAAATCGCATGCTTAACTTTATAGCCTTAAAACTTATTTTGTTATTAATTTTGAGAAATTATTGTAAAATCTTTCATTTTTAATCAGAGGTTTCCAGAGGGGATTTATCAATATGCCATGTGTAAGTTGAGATTGCTTAACATGAGAACTGTTTTTTCAATCTTCTACTTTACTAAATTGCAATCAATAACTGTTTCGAAACCCACTCAAGTTAATGATAAAAATATTATCAGTGGAATTGATGGTAAGTGGGTACAATGAGGATGAGAAAGATACATAATATTTTCTTATATTTCAAAAGGTGTTTCACAAATTTTATTCTCTGTTATCTTAACTTCATTCTACAGGGGTTCATTTATTCTGCTTCACAGGAAAAACTGAACGCCACAACGACCGAAATGTTGTTAGTATAAAAAACAACATAAGTAGACAGTTCCGAACAGAAAAGCATATAATAAGGATAATTCCGCATCGAATAGTTCCGACAAAAATTATCAGTATTATATGATAATTATTTGGACATGCATTCTTATCTGGGATGTTATACACGCAATGTTTTGACTGCTGCACTTTCCCGGTTCCTTTATATCTGTTAATACATACCTGTCTCTCTTTACCAAAGCAAAAATCTGAGGAAAACTGCCAAGAAAGAAGACATGATTTAGCCAACTGCATTAATCAACGAAGCCATATATCGATTGCAAAATTTAATGGAGATATTTTGAATTGTCAAACCTATTTTGACTAAGAACAGTATCCTATGAAAGTGTAACAAACAATACATAGGTGAAACCAGCCACACTCCAATTAAATTAAGAATGGAAGAACGTTGAAAGTTTCTAGTCCAGAGAGAGTCATTGGAATCAAGCATGGCTGATCCCACCAGGAATATAAGCAAATACCGCTGAATTGCTTGAACACATTTTCATCCATACCGTTCACAATGGAAAATGAAGCAGATCAGCTGAACTTCCTCTATGTCTTATTAATTCCCACACATATGGTTTCAGTTTCTTTGAATATCGTATGCTAACATTCGTAAGCTAACGTGAAATACAGTTCCCATTAACGATGTAGGACTACAACCCAAACTTATAAATCGTTAACCCGACATACTTTAAGGTGATCAGCAGTTGAAACACTCAATAATAATATCAGCTTTTAGAAAAAAAATCGAGGCGAATAATTAAAATTCAGCAACGTTTCGTATATCACACATAAGGTATACGTTGGAAATGATTCAAAGGATCTTCTGTCCCCGCAATAAAAAGACGGTATTCAAAAATAGTTAAACATTTCGGAGATATCACTGTAGAATCAAGACCATCTTAGAAGAAAACGTGACCAATGACTGTGGAAATCCCATTCTATGTTTATTGACATATATTAAACACAGTCGCCCTCTAAATATGACTGTTGTGATCAAGTAAATGGTTAAAGAAATAACAAAACAACTGTTACAGATATATCATATATTAAACTAGTGAGTGTGTTTCGGTTGACCCAGCGTTCAATCTATTCGACTGTTCCCCCCAACTAATCTCCCACTAATCGTATAGTAGGCGGAGGAGTCCAGCATAGTCTCTTTAGAGAGAGGACACCACAGCAATAACTATGGAAGAAGATCGAATATTCAAGATAAATCAGTCATAGCTTGTCATTTAAACAGGGAAAATTATTGAGCAATAAAGTCAGGATGATTGATAAAGAAAAATACTGGAAGATAAGATGACTGAAAAGAATCAGTTCCTACGTTAGATTTTGATAACCTTCTCATTAGAACTTGCTCAGAGATTAACACTATATCGGTGACTCTGATAAAATGTAATGAAAACTCAGAAATTATTTATTTATGATTTAAGAATTTAAAATTACACCGATATTTCATTCAAGTGTCAGGTACTAACAGGTTTCACCCGCTCGCTATCGTAGTGAATATATCTTACTTTCGCAAACTAAGATATATTCCCTATTTGAAATCTTTGAAACAAAACATTTAAATGAACACTTCATACACAAATTGGCTATATAGTTAAGGAGATTTTTACAAATACATGCTAATTTGTTGAAGGCCAAGGAAAATACAAATTAAAAACACTTTTCTGCTCTATATAAGACGATATTCCTAAACAGAATTATTTTTTATATGAAAATCAAAACAATCCTCGAATAAAAGAACAGTAATCAAGGACAATTAATTCATGAAATAAACTTTTTTTTTAAAATCAAATTAGTTAAACTTTAAGAGTTATATTGCTTAGATGTAGATAATATATAATACAGATATTGTGCTTTTAGTGTATAAATTACTATAAAGTAAAGCTGCGGCTTTTTAATTTCAGAATTCGTAGAATTCAGCTCTAATTTCGCATTTATCCATATAGATTTCATAATATTGGTTTTACTTAATTAGCTATTATGTTTCTCTAACTCTTCAAATGTTGAATGTATAACTAATTCTAATTTCTATTTTTCCACCTTTACACTATGTAAATTTTATCATATAAAGCTAGCTTAAAATTTTAAGCTGGCTGTAATTTTGGATATATAAAGAAAATAAGAGTTACTCCAGTTGAACCATGAAAGCAACGATTATAGCTAGTATAATATATTAATATATATATTTTTAACCTCATATAGTCCGGCAACCCTGAATCTGAGCTCAACCAAAATCGTTCCTTGCGCCTAACTTTTCTAGGGCTTTTGAATGAGTTATAACTCATTGAAATCGGACCAGTGGAACCGGAGGAGTAGCTTGAACACTCGCACAAACACAAACATATACACTGTATAATATTTATATTATAAAGTGTATATATATATATATATAAGATTGGTTATAACATGAGCTTTCCTGGCAATAGACGGGTCGGGTAATATGTAGAATCTTTTTATTTTTTTTTTCAGTGTAAAATGATCAAAAGACGAGTAGTTTAGAAATTATTACTTAATACAAGATGTCAACTATGAAAAGTTTAATGAGAGTTCTTTTCAAAGCGCTAAACCATCTGCTAAAAAAATTACTTTGACTGCAGTGAAGGTGGACATTGAAGAAGCTTATTTTTATCAATCTGAATATACATGGCAACCTTTTTTGAGTAAATTAATAATACATAATGTTTTATACCTTTTCAGACAGCGGAAAAACTGACCAATTACACTTATATGTATGGAAACATCTACTAATATGCAGTTATATAAGGTTTTCATAAAAGCAAAATAGTGTAAAGTGTGCTTTTGAAAACTTAGAGACTTATACGCACACAGATATGAATATTTGTATATAAGTAGTAACATTTTGGAGATATTAAACTATTTTAAATGTCTAATAATTGCCAGCTATTAGACGTTTTGCTTCATGTCTTTCTATAGATGTAATATGGACCATAGTGAAGTAATTTCAATGCTTACATATTTTTTACAAAACGTTCTGAATGACAATCGGAAGGTGCAAGACGATAGCCGAAACTTACTGTGCAAATTTACAATGATTTCCTGCATTATTTTATTGCTTGTAATAACTGCATAACTGCCAAATAAAACAGAATAAAAAGAGTGCAAATCATAAGGAATATGATAGAGCAAATAGCTAAAGAACTTGGAGTTTTTAGAAGCGATATCTCAAATATCAAGGACGTTTTTAGGATCAACCACGATGTGAGCGTCCGATAAAAAGTGAAGTATCGGATAATATAGAAATCTATTAATATTTCTCAAATAAAGTTTCAGAAAAGAATATTTTATTTTTGGAATATTTTTTTGATATAGAGAATTACATTGAAATGATCGGTAAAAATGGGGCTAAATTCAAAATGTCAGACATTTCAAAACGTACACACGTTCCAATCAATTTACATTAGTTTTTAAATGCAGCAAAATATTTTGCTTATTGAAATTTACTCTATTAGCTTGGAAGTAAAACTAAAATAAAAGCCTCAAGAAAGATTTTCATTTTTTTAAAATTAATTTTAAATCCGCGAATCTGTGGAGCCATCTACAGTAGATATATCCTAACGCTTTAAAAGCAAAATTACATTGGTCTAAAGTTCATCAACTAGAGAATACAGAACCAAATAAGAATATCATATTCAGCGATGAAATAAGGATATATTCCAAAGGAGAATTTGTCAGAAGACTTACAAGAAAACGAAATGAACAACGTTACATGATGAAAATTTCCTTTAAACGTCACATACTTTCCCTTCTTAAGATTTGACAGAAGTTTGTCCCTTAAGAATTCAATATAGGCAGAGGGAACGATATTAATGCCAGATTATACCGCGAGGCCATGCAATTTAAATCAATGCTTGCTTCTGAATCCTCAACCAAACAAGCTCAGCTTCCCCCAAGAAGCAATATCCACTTCGTCAAATGAGAGGAACAATGATCGTCGCAATAAACTCTTCCATGAAGAATATTTTCTGGAAATCCCTTTCGTATATTGTTGGCCTTTATTGTCACAGTTAATGAGGTGATTTAACTTCAAAGTAGAGCAAACAATTGTTTTGGTACACATTCAAAAACGCTTCCGTGTTTGGCTTTAATGACGTTTTAGGCACATTTGGATACCGAGTGGATTCGACTGTTTATTACTATTTAGTGGCTTCTTGGCATCAAAATTTTCAATTGTGTTTTTATTCATCCACTGAAAATCAAAGACTTCCGTATATTTCCATTTTCATATTGCGCGTTAAATGAAGATACTTTGTAACAGACTTCTTAAGCGTACGATGGTATCTTTCAAATAATTTACCAATTTTTGATGGATTCTTGTGAAAGGTTCAACAATTTTTGCTTTACCCAAACTTGTTTATGTTTCAGGCGGTGTAATATTCGCGTACAGTGCCACCGAAATAATGCCTGCCATGTGCTTATATTTCTTTTTTGGCGTGGCGCTGTCAAATTATGGCTGAATTAAGTTCAAATGTAGGCAGTCAATAGGTAGATATGTATAAAACAAAGATTTGGATAAAATACTGGAACGCATTGTATAGTTACAATTATTATTATGTGAGAGATACATACTAATTCTACGCATACCAAAAGCACTGCCATTTGGCGTCAACTGTAGTCTAGAAGATAACTCGAGTAAATAAAAAAATACACACACCATATGCAATATATATATATATATATATATATATATATATATATATATATACTGTACCTCTACAGATTCGCGATAACTAAGGTTTAAACGGATTTTTTTTTTAAAATGAAAAGTCCTTCTTGAAGCTTTTATTTTCATTTTGATTTCAAGCTAATAGATAAAATTTAATATTTTCAACATACAAAATACTATGCTGCACTTCAAAATTAATTTAAATTCGTTGGAATGAGTTTTCGTTTTGAAATGTATTAAATCTTTGAATTTAGAAACTTCCGTCATTTCAATGTCATTTTCTTTATTAAAAATCTTCCAAATTTAAATTAAAATTCTGAAACTATTTGAAGAATATCAGCTGATTTAAACTATAATAAATCTAATTTGAAACAAATATTATTTACGTTAAGTTTAAAATTTCACAGAAATGTCATTTTAGCATAGCAGTAGCTGTTTATTTTAGCTGTTGACGTATTTGACAGCTTAATGAGATATGGATGTTTCTCTCATGTATCTAAAAAAGACACCTAATAGATTTATTTGAATCCGATATTCTTACGTCAAATGATATTATAGTGATCGCAGTACATTTTTATTAATTAAACTGGGCGTATTACGTCTCTCGGTCTGCGCAGCGAGAAACCTTAACAAAGAAAATTTATTCTCCTCCTTTGTAGGAGAAACCATCGTTTGATCCGGTGTGCTTTACCACTCAGATACGAAAAACATCACAGTAAAAAAGTGCTCTATCTTCCCTTTTTCAGGAAAGCACATTTTCTTCATCTAGCGCATTTTCCGAGAGCCCATATTTCATATCCGAAACGCAAACAAAGCAATTAAAATGACTTACAGAACACTGAATGTAGAGTTACATTGGATTCATCATCTTGGTGGGTTAGAATTTGGAACATTCTTAGAAATAATCAGCCAAAAAGGCTTACATGAACTGAGGTCGTTGGGAAGTCATGCTTTCGGCTAGTAATAGAGCAAGTCTACTTTTAAGAGTATTATAGTGCCTTACTTCTTGGAAAATATATTTTTCAGTTACAATCAAAATGAAATCGTATATTCGTGCAAGACTATGCTTCTTCATATTCTGCAAAGTTCACTGTTCCTCACTCTGACCGGATAAGATTTCAATGATACTAAACTATTGGTGGAGTTCCCAACATTTCCAGATATTAATCCAATAGAAAAACAGTTGTCTCTTGTGAAATGAGTTTTATATGACAATGGAAAACAATTTGCAATCAAAGACGATTTTGAAAGCAATAAAACAGTTGCAAGTAATATTAATATCGAAAGAGTATAGAAATAAAAATCGATTGTTAAAAGTCTAATGATGGTTATAAAATATAAAGAAAACTTTATTAATATATAAAATAAGAATATCATTATTATTCACCTTCTATATTTTTCTCGTATGTAAATATTTTCTATTTGCATATAAAGGAATGCTGCTCATTGTTAGTTGTCATAATACAATACGAGACTTCTAAAAGTGGTTATTTTCAATATATATATTTAAAAATATATTTCAAATCTAAATCTAAGTTATCATTGTTTATATATCTATAGATCATTTACAATGAACCCTTGGTAAGTGAAGTCAAGCATGAAAAGTAGCAGCAGCACACTTCAGTAAGCAAGTAAGAATTAAGGCTCCAAAATCTGAACCTGGGTTGGCCCTACAGCAAAATAGACACTTTTTTGCGTGAAATTGGCGACATAGTAATTGCGTGTTCAATCCTAGGACCAGGCAGTGGAAATGTAGAAAGCAATGACTGCTCAGTACTAAAAGAAGTAGACGAGATATTTCTATACCTTGTTAGCTGAAAGAGAAGAATCTACTCCCGTAGATTAAATAAAGTATGCAATTTGAAAATCACTTAACGTTACCCTGATAGACAGGCTTACATCATATCACGTTGAAACTGGTCAGTACCTAGATGGGTGAGTGTTCGGGAAAACCAGGTGCTGGAAGCTGACATATGCCGGCTGTTTAATGGGTAGAGGCTCGGAATGAAAAATCGGAATGAGAATTGGAATCGGAATGAGAGCTGAATTCGAATTCCAGTAAGGTTCAATATATTCACACGTGCAAACAGTGGGAAATGTATGAATCCACTACGTTACCCCGAATCTTTGAGTTAAATATAAAGCGAGAATATCATTATTATGTCAAAAAAATCTTGGAATCCCAAATATGATTCGGCTTTACATACATTCAAAAAGGTTCATAAGCTGTAGAATACAATAGTATTAAAACAATAAAAAAACAGGTGCCTGATGAAGGTCAGAGACAGCAACAGTTAAAATGTGATAATAACAAAAAAATAAGGAAAATAGAACGCATGTAAATAATGTAAATACATTTCGATGTAGAATTAAAACGTTTTTCTTTTCTTCTGTTAACGTTAAATGTTATTTAGTATAAAACATAGACAGTACAAATTGGGAGAAATATGTAAAAATTGTGTGTTGCATGAATTCATAAAAGAGAAAGATCCTGTCGGAGTTTTAAAAATTCTATGCACAGGAATACATAATGCCTATATCGAAGTGCTAAACATTACTCAGTCCGTGAATTGTCATCCGAGAGGCATATATATATATATATATATATATATATATATATATATATATATATATATATATATATATATATATATATATATAATCTCCATATATATTATATATGCGCGTTACTTATTGGAAAGTGCTCAATATCAGTGATAGGTCTAACATATTCAGTTGTAATGATATGAGTTTGTAACCCTGGGTTTCACGCTTTGGCGACCATCAAACAAACATGTCTGATAATCGCAAAAGCGTGAAACCCAGTGTTACAAACTCATATCCATAAAACTGAATATATATATGTGTGTGTGTGTGTGTGAGTGTGCGCGCGTGCGTGTGTGTATTCGGGCACGCGCGTGTTTGCGTGCGTGCGTGTAAATAAGGGTGTACATTTTGTCGGTGTATATGTGCTGCAGGAAGTTACAGGGTGTCAAAATGAATGTGGGTATGCGCGAACTGTGCCTGAGCTGTATAGAAAAACTTTGATCCCACCATATATATATATATATATATATATATATATATATATATATATATGATTCAAATATATTTATATGGTGTGCTATATTTATGAGTGAATATGCTAGACAGAGCGTATGTAAAGATAAAAGAGGACATTGAAGTTAACACCCGGACTGTGTGTGCTTTGATTTGGCATGTGTGTGAGTAATTGTCTCTATGTGTGCATTCGTATCCTTAACTTCTCTCTATCATTCTCTCGCAGTGTTAAACTTCGGAAAGTACTATATATAAAATTATGCAAATAGATAGATAGATAGATAGATAGATAGATAGATAGATAGATAGATAGATTAATAATGTATTTGTGTGAGTTTGTATCATGGATATGTAATCAGAAATAGAAGCAAACATGAACATGCACATTTTAAAAAGAAGGCGAGAAACTGAAGAAATAATTGATAACGTGATCATTATTAAACGTTTTAAGGTTTCTTTTGATTAACAGATATAGTCTCATGTGTGGATAATGGGTACTGAATGTCAGTCAGATTTACACAAGGAGAGTTCATTTCAACAAACGCTTATCATAGAGAGAACATTAATGTTCCACATATACATGTACTCACGCACAAATGCATACCAATCTACACCAACAAATTCACACAAACGCTTTAAATATATTCATAATATCTATATCAGCTACAAATTATAAGTGATTCGTAAATCAATTTGTAAGCAAAATGCTCGTGGTTTTATCAACATTTACGATAACAAAGTAGAGAGAAACACTTGATCATTTTATTTCTTTAACTTCGACTCGAAACTTAAAAATGTTTCCAAAAATCCTACAAAGATACAAATATATATTTGCAAATTTTATTAACTTGGATATTTATATTAAAAAAACATTATGAAATCAGTTAATTTATTTAGATAAAATATAATTCATGAAAATTTAAAATTTAAGTTTAAATATAATTTATATATATTTAAATATAATTTATCTAACTTTAAATATAATTCTCTTAAAAAATAGAAAGCGATGACGAATGTACTCAATAGAATATGTTATATACGTTCCCTGAATTTCGTTTCATTTGAGAAATGTACGTGTAGCAATCGAGCAGCAACACGGTTGTTTAAATATTATAGAATACAAGACGGTAAGTAATATGTCGGATGAGATTTTGCTAAATATGCAAAAATCAAAAGGATAATCTATGTAAGAGAAAAATAATTATAAAATTTACGAAGTTGAAAAATAGGAGTCAACCAATTTATACATTCAAACACACACACACACATAGATAGATATATAGATAGATAGATAGATAGATAGATAGATAGATAGATAGATAGATAACACCGTATACATATATATGAGCACTGTATACACACACCATACATACATAAATACATACATACATATATATATATATATATATATATATATATATATATATATATATATATATTGCGTCTATGTATGTATATAATTATGTAATTATGTGGGGTATATGTATACATACGTTTATACAGATGTATTTATCACAGAAACCATTAATAAACATTTCAAGTGATTTATACGAAGGCGACAGAGGAAACTATTTTTAGAAGAATCTTTTTAAGGTAACAGTTGTCAAAATCATAAGTAGGCCATTGCATATGCATCTATGTCTATACATACGTGTGTGTGTGTGTGTGCGTGTGTACGTATGTGGTTATATGCTAGTGTCTCTGTATATAATCTACATTTTTTTAATTAGAATAATGTATATGAGAGCGCATGTACAAACACACACACACATACGCTGTGTGTGTGTGTGTTTGCGCACGCATGTGCACGCGCGTGTGTGTGTGTGTGTGTGCGCAACATAGATTAGCGAGCAAACCTGGCAGACAGGCATACCCCGGTATGAGGGGGCAGCATATTTAGCATATGTGTATTTATAAACAATATTTTTCCCCACAAACACTTATATGTGCGTGTATGCATGGAAGTTACATCGTAACTTTGTGTATGTAATTAGAATATTTAAACTTTGTTATATTTTATGGCGAAGAGAAAAACTTATCCATTACCGGGAATTCATTTTCAGGTCTAATTAATCTTCAAACTATCTTTCTATCTATACCTTCACACACACACACACACATATATATATATATATATATATATATATATATATATATATATATATATATATATATATATATATACGCATACCCACAGGAATCTTGATGTTGATATTGGTATAATAAACGCGAAAAAGCTGTCCTGGTTTAAACACCATTAAATTGTTCAAAATTGCAACAGGATTTAATTTATTTAAATTTTGATTTTTGTCCTGACTTTTAACCATAAAATCCAAATCGATGAAAGTTCAAATTTGATTTAATTTCACAAATGTTGAAATTTCGATAAGAGCCTTATTCCTTTCTAAAGTTTTATTCGATAGTTTAAAGAAAATTTTCATTTGAAAATAAATTATGATAGAGACTCAATTTTATATGGATCCGATGTAAATAGGCAAAAGTTAACAATCGCTTACAGAACTGTTATAAATGATTATTTTCTCTTCCCTTTTTTATCTTTTCTTAAAATCATTTTTGTTTACTGCTTATTTGAGTTATTTCTTCTTCTTCTTCTTCTTCTTCTTCTTCTTCTTCTTCTTCTTCTTCTTCTTATTATTATTATTATTATTATTATTATTATTATTATTATTATTCACCAAAACAGCCGTTATATGTAATGTCTGTAATTTTATTGTGTGAAAATCTTCAAACAGTACATATTAACTCACCTATAAAACTTAATATAATGATGATGATTGTTTTTATTTTGTTAGTGTTGAAGATAATGTCATTTATGTTGATGATGATCATGCACTTTACAATGAAGTTTCTTAAAGATACACTCATCCTGATCCCAAAAGAGTCCAACACCTGAAAAATGGGAAGATGTGCATTAATGTGCAATATACATATATATATATATATATATATATATATATATATATATATATATATATATATATATATATAATGTGCATTAAGGTGAAATATACAATTCAAACGAGATTTCTTTTCATAAATCTCTCAATTTTCAAAACATAAATAATATTTATGATTTATATATATATATCAATACTGTATATTTTTAGAATGCAATAACAAATACCAAATTTTCATTTTCAATATTTTAATTAATATCAAATTCTGATGAGCTTTGACAGGTTAAAATTTGTATAGCCATTCAATAAATAGAAAACTCACTGGTTAGATCTTAGGGTAATTTAACTGACGCTTCATTTGTTTGCTTTCTTATATATATATCTCACTTCTAGCCTATATATTCTTAGCTTTTCTATAATAATAATACACGTTTTCATTAATTTTATCAACCATATTCCGTTCCGATTTTCTAAACTTCTGAATCTTCTGTATTATATTTACAGTAAGCCCCTTTTAATCCAATATGAGTGATCTCCCTTGGTCTGTGGAACTTTGCCTACATTTTCTTTTTTCCCCTTTTAAATTCAATGAAGGCTTATCGTCAATGTACAAAACGTCAATCTTCCAAAAAGTGACTTGCTTTGACCATAGCGTATTGATCATACCAAAATTAGGAACGATGAATGGGTTTACAAGTTGATGAAGTGGCATAAAATGACGAAACCTGATTTTTAAATTGATCTTATGTGAAGGGTATATCTAAAATTTTATTATTTATTTGATATTGTTAATTACATAATTTTTTATATTGTTAAGTACATAATTTTGTCGATAAATTTCAAATTAGAATTTTTATAAAAATTGTAGAATTTTCAAAATAATTCTTAAAATCTGCGTGATTTAGAAAATTATAATCGACGAATGTTGATTTTTAAACAGTCTATTTTGTTATCCGCTATAAAAGTTGATTACACAGATAATTTTGTTTTTATAGTCATTGCATTAGTAGGTAAAAGTGTTATAGGGGAAGAGATTATTTTACTGTGGATACAGTGGAATAAACAATGGCCATCTAAAAATCCAGAGATTACAAATAAACATTTCAAGATAATTAAGTAAAATAACATGTGTTCTTAGATTGTATAACTTTGAACGTTATTCTAGTGGACAACTATATTTGAGTAGACGCCCTGTTTATTTATTAAACAGTATATTTATTTATTTTCGTCTACCGGGCCGATTATTCGAGAAATCGTAATAAAGACAGGGGGCGCATATTTCTCCTTTAATAAAATTTCTCAGTTTTTTAGGAAGGTAGGCGAAAATAAACAAATAATATGTTGAATAAATAAACTGATCATCTATTAAAATATGAGTATCCACTGATATAACGGTTAGTCATTGCAGTTTTGATTAGAGACTGTATCTCTATAAAAGTTCTAGGATTCGGCGGCAAGTTGTCCGTTGGTTCTATCAACAGTTTTTTCTTTAACACACACACACACACACATATATATATATATATATATATATATATATATATATACATACATATATATATATATATATATATGTATATGTATATATATATATATATATATATATATATATATATATACATACATATATATATATATATATATATGTATATGTATATATATATATATATATATATGTATATATATATATATGTATATATATATATGTATATATATATATATGTATATATGTATATGTATATATGTATATGTATATATATATATATATATATATATATATATATATATATATGTTAGCTCCATCACTGATATTAGCGGTTTCCAATAAGCACCGCACATATATAAAATATGTATAGAATTAATAGAATTAATATATATATTCACATATATATCCATATTATTCATATATGTACATACATACATATATATATATATATTTATATATATATATATATATATATATATATATATATATATATATATATATATATATGTAGATAGATAGATAGATAGATAGATAGATAGATACCTCATAAAAGATGTTAAATAAATTTTAAAATGCTTTTTTTATAATAAATTTTTTTCTTGAATATTCTAAGTTAGTTTTAATTGAAAGATTTAATTTAATATTTCCACAACCAATAATTTCCAGTATTTCACGCAGAATTTAAATTCATTGTAATCATTTTTAAACGATAAATTTGGCCATATTGACAAATTTATCAACACATTATTGTCTTAGAAATATTTCAAAAATAAAAAGCAATTTTCTAAAGTTGAGGAAGATTCACAGATTTAAAGTTTAATCTGAATTGAAATTAATATTAATTACCTTTCGTTTTAAATATCACAGAAAAGGATATTTAACAGGTTGATGGTTAGGTTTATGAGGTATTGACACATTTATCGATAACCTGATCTTTGTAGGATTTATGTAAGGGTAAAATACTTGCAGCAAAATTACGTGGCGAATACAACGTAAACGCCATTTATATATGCATATATATATATATATATATATATATATATATATATATATATATATATATATATATATATATATATATATATATATATAACTACTAAGTAAATTTTAAATTTTTTTAACATTCTAATATTTTATTGAATGCTCGGTACGAACACGCTTGATGAGTTAATGTTACCAGTAACTTTTAATTTTATAATAGTTACTGCTTTTATTTTTTGATTTGGCATGGGCATGTACGAATGTGTGTATTTACAAAATTCGACACATTTATACATTAAAAATTTTTTTCGAAACATTCAGTAACTGGGAGAAATTTTTCATGTCAGTCATTTGATGATTTAAATTCTCGTGCGACTTCTCATTATAAAACATCAAGCTCTACAAAAAAGAATTTCTCAAAATTTTATAATATTAAATAAAGATAACAAATGTAGAAAAAAATTTCCCAAGATTTTCTAAAAATGAAACGTTTAGGCAATGCTTTCCTTCATTTGTAAATAAGTTCTGAACAAATGGTTAAAATCAGACAATTACTTGATTTTTGCAAGACTTTACAAATCCTGGTTTTTTCCACCGCAAAAGATGCACAAAATTCTCAGAGTAATTTATGGTCACCAGTTGACACCACAAGACTATTAACCAAAATTTCGAAAGTTTTAAAAAGGATTAAAAAATAATTCTGGTATGAAAAATTATTTGGTCTTCCCACTAACACAAGGATTTGGATGGTAAAACTTAATTTTAATTAAGGTTGTGACATTTTTTCATCATGTATCTATGTTTTTAGCAAATCTTTGGTGGAACCTATGGAACCTGTATACATAATTCACATTAAAATTAATCTGTATCGATGTATTTCAGTAGATATTGATTTTTATGTCTAAATGTAACAATTTATTTTTCTTGTTTAAAAAACTAGGGTTATTTAACCGTTTTAAAATAACTCATTTTTCAACAAGATATGAATTACATCTATCGCCTTTGGCTTTAGCTATAATATCCCATGTAATAAGGTGTATATTAACACTAGTCTTAATTATCAGAAATACTTTGAGACAGCAGTACTGTTTACGTATTTTGTATTGCCTAACAACATTTGATGATGGTAGAAACTAAATTTCCAAGGATTTTCAGTAGAAACTAAATAAAATTTGAGATCCTTACCGGAATCTATGCTAGCTCCGTATACAATATGATCAGTCATACATTAGCCGTTCAAGGGACAGTTTCATTTTTTTTTTAAATTCATGTAAGATAATATTGTTATGTTGGTATATTGATTTATACGTGTTAACGCAGCTATAATTGATCTTTACCTTATTTATGTTAAAAATCCTTTTTACTGTTGGTGAATGATTAAAGTTATTATGAATTAAATTTAGTAAACTTTTTCCCTTATTCGTTCGAACATTGCGATTGAAAAGTGGGCTAAACCATATTATATTACGATCACAGTGTTTCTATTTCTTTTTATCTTTTTATCTTTTTGGTTTTATTCTAAATACTCTAAAATTACTTTATGGTTGCTTGGTTCTTGCCTAAACGATTCTCTGCTGAATCATTTGCTCCTACAGCAATGTTAAATTCTGTGTTATATCTTTTGGTCCACAAACAACCATTATGGAACAATATAGCTTTTTTCCCCTGCTTTATGATTTTTATTTTGCGATCGCTAATAGGTCAGTAATTTTGTGCTAAACAATAGCAGACATGAACAGATTCTCGGTGATGGACGAGTAAAAATCAGAAATATCGAATTGGATGAACGAATATTCATTCTTCCTTTTTATATTAGTAAACCATTCTATGGCTTCTACTGTTTTATGCCATTGGTTACTCATAGGGCATCATTCGTGTATTTGCATGATCTTTCAAGGATAGTTTTTCTGATTTTACCGATATTATTTTTAGTTGGGTTGAGTAATTACCATTGTTGGATGTTTAGGAAATTTACTTCGTTGTATTGAACTGTGATGAATGTCTGTTTTTTGTGAAACTTGTAAATCCTATCATCAATTTTTAATTCAGTGGCTATTTTGTTGGCTTCACTATTGAAGCAATTTTTCAGTTGTTGTACCACAAAGTTATTAACAAGGAAGTCAATAATTTTTATAAAGACACATAACAATTGGGGAAAAAACATCAATAGGGAGTAGGCTTGATGTTTATCGTCATCAATAGTGAGCGGGATTGTGTATGTTGTTTATGGCCAGTGTTCGAGCCTAGTTAAAATATACAATTCTACATGTGCATTCTAAAGGCAGGATGGATCTAAAGGCATTTTCCTATGAATGTTGTTCTCATCTGGACTTTTGTCCGATCACTTACATAAATACACCTTTGTGCAAATTAAGTGCATCAACCACTTTAGTTTCCTTTCTTTCATCATACGGTCAGTTTTAGACCAACTGGAGTGACAGGGTGTAATCGATTTCTATTTTTTCCTCAGATTACAGCATGGTGTGTAGTAATATGTATCTATTTTCGGGGTATATCAAGAAATTTGATTGGGCTTGGAAATTATTGCGTCATCAGTGATTGCATCAGATTTTTATCACGCCCAGACACTATTGTCTTGACTAACGATTAGTTGTCCTACGTTCATTGTCTGCGATGGACGTTACTTTAATGAAGCTTACGAAAACTATACAAAGGCACGATCACACTGGCAATCTTTACCAGAGAGCAAATCAAAGTAATATAAACTGCCTCGGAAACGCTCTTGATTTAAATCCAATCGAGAATTTGTGGTCAATCTGCAAGGAACAAATTTATGTAATGGACATACGAAGTACTAATATGTGCGCTGGATCATGTTTCATGAGAAAATACAGAAAAATAAATAATAAAGGAATTATTCGTTTTGCTTCAATTAATTTGCACTAGAGTGTATATAGTTTGTTTTGTTTTTTGTTTGTTTGTTTTTTAATTACTCTATTTGGAATAAAATATAACATGTATGCATGCTTTCAGCGTATGTTTATTTCCTGTTCCCTGCTGCATGTTCAGTCTCTAGATCTTTCCAAACACGGACGTTGAGAACTTTTGCATGCATCTATGGTTTAGTTCTCTGTTCACCTATCCATAAAAATACGGATAGGAAATCTAATCTTGAAACTATTCATTTGGAAGAGAATATCATGCGCAGTGCTTGATCTAAAATTGAAGAAATTGGTTGTTTTTAATGTGCTTGTTAAGTAGTTGTATTCTGACATATTTGGTGTAAATAATTTCGATAGATATCAGAGTTCCAAGCTTCGTAAAATTTCCAACGATTTTTTTTAGAAAGAATTCTTCAAATATTCTCGAATCACAATTTTATTAATTCTTATTCACCACGATTTTAAATAAACATGATCCGTCCTTACGTAGACTTGGTAATTTGCCATTTAAGCATGAAAATAAACGGTCGCTGGTATGAAGGTGTGTTTTGTTATTCAAGTCTGGAGTTGTAAACATTTACATTCATTTTTTTTAAAGATAAAGGATCGTTTATATATACTGAGGGGAATATGATATCATTATATTCTGGAGATATAATTTCAGCAATTAATACACACACATATATATATATATATATATATATATATATATATATATTAAGGCATTAAAAACAAGAAATTTTATATTATGGACCATGATAGATTTAAAATAAAACAAACACCAGTCGACCGGTTTCGTCCCCTCTCATCAGAACTGTTAACGGGGAAATTATGAGGAAAAGAAAAGAAGTCTGTTATGCATGACATGAATGATTGGACAGGAAGAAATAAATTATTATAAAAGTTATACCAACCAAGATGCTAGAAACGCAGCACAACAAGTCCAAGCAAACAATCTCTTTGTTTACAAAGAGTAGGTTGCCTGAACCTGATGTAAAGCGTCTCTAACACCTTAAGATGGAATAGCGAGTGCGAACTGGCCAAAACAGAAAACCAGTTCACACTGAAATTCAACGCACAAGTAGGATTCTTTATAAAGTGATCCGCAATCGAAGACCCATACGTGTTACGAATGGTATCACCCAAAGAAAATTTTTTATTCAGTATTATAGCAGGTACGTGTTGTTTAATTCTAACGTCCAACCGCTGTGTCGTTCTACCTTGTATTTCCTTTCGGATTAGGCGGGCTAAGTTGTTATCTGGTTGGAGCATAGAGAGAGCTTTTATTAAGGATTTTCTCTTACAATTTTCTAACCAGGACTTGGGCCTACAGAGAAGATATCAATTGTTATGGCGTGAGGCAGGGAATTATTTAACATATTTTGATAGGATCCGCTTTGCCCGTTATGTTGGTTCAATATCTGCACGGCGTTGTTCTAAGATGTCTAGCTGTTTTCAAAATAAGTTAAAACATCTTATCTCCAAAAAATTTGGCTGTATGGTTGAACCAAATGCTACAAAAAATGTAGTTAATTTGTCGTCTTATTCTCCCTCAGAGATTGAGCTTGCTATCTTGGCCCATGGTCTAGATTTTAGCATTCCTGTTACTTCTATTAGGAGGGAGAATATTTTTTCTGAATTTGAAGTATTTTATGCTCAACTCTCGAAGCTTCAACCTGTGTCTTGTGATAAATCCAGCGACTTTCGAGCTAAATTGAATGATTTGGCTCATTCTTATGCTAGTTCTCCTATTTCTTTCTCTGAATCGAAATGGAGAAGTGAACACCATAAGGTTATTAAATCCCTTAAGAATAACCATTCTTTGGTTATTACGAAACCGGATAAAGGATGGGGTGTTGTCCTTATGGACCGCCATGATTACATTAACAAAATGTTAAGTATATTGAATGATCCATCCAAGTTTCAACGCCTTGGTTCCAGTGATACTCACGATTCTACGTTGACTTCTGAAATTCGATTTCAGAAACGTCTTGTCAAGTGGGTAAAAAGTGGTGTTCTTTCATCTGAAATGGCGGAGCAATTGAGACCGCTTGGCTCTATTCGTCCCCGTCTTTATGGATTACCCAAGATTCATAAGATGGGTGTCCCGTTGAGACCCATTTTATCGATGATTGGGTCTTCACAGCATAAAGTTGCAAAGTGGCTTGCTATATTGTTGCAACCAGTGTTGCAGCATTACAGTTCCTTTTGTATTAAAGATTCGTTTTCTTTTTCCAAATTCATTCGGAATTGTGATGCCACAGATGGATTTATGTGTTCATTTGACATCTGCAGCCTCTTCACGTGTGTGCCTTTATTGGAGACTATTGATATTTGCAGCGATTTGTTATATCGTAGTAATTTGACTCCTCCTAATATACCTGAAGAAGTGTTCGTTGAACTCATGAAATTTGCCACCATGTTCGTCGATTTTAGTTTCGACAATATCATGTATCGTCAGATAGATGGTGTAGCGATGGGTTCCCCCTTGGGTCCCGTGTTGGCTAATATCTTTGTGGGTTTTTATGAAGAAAGCCTTATGTTAAGTTCTGCCCGACCCAAGGTTTACTTTCGGTATGTGGATGACACTTTTTGTGTGTTCAGCCACGAATCGGAAGTGGATCAATTTTTTTCCCTACTCAACAGTGTTCATCCTGCCCTTAAATTCACAGTAGATAAGGAGTTCAATGGTTCATTGCCCTTCTTAGATGTTCTTGTTCAAAGAACTCCTTCCTCGTTTATCACATCAGTTTACAGGAAGTCTACATTTACTGGATTATATACTCGATGGGACTCCTTTTGTCCGAAACGACAAAAGATTAATTTGATTAGGACCCTGACACATAGGGCCCTAATGATTTGTTCGGATGACACTTTGAAACATGAAATCAGTTCCTTAACTGAGATTTTTGTGAACAATGGTTATCCGTTGAACATTGTTCACTCAGTTATTCGAGATGAAACTGCCAGGTTTAACAAAATTAAACCTGCTTCAGTGGGTAAATGTTCGGTCTATCTTCGTTTGCCGTGGTTGGGTAGCATTAGTGAATCCTTCGCCAAGCGTATTTCATGGAGTTCACATCAGTGTTATTTTGCAGCCAATGTTCGTGTTGTTTTTCAAACTAAGTCCGTACTTTCATCTATGTGTAAAGATGTTCTACCCCCCCACCATATTAACTCTGTTATTTATCATTTCAAATGTAGTTGTGGATGCGACTACATAGGTAGAACGACACAGCGGTTGGACGTTAGAATTAAACAACACGTACCTGCTATAATACTGAATAAAAAATTTTCTTTGGGTGATACCATTCGTAACACGTATGGGTCTTCGATTGCGGATCACTTTATAAAGAATCCTACTTGTGCGTTGAATTTCAGTGTGAACTGGTTTTCTGTTTTGGCCAGTTCGCACTCGCTATTCCATCTTAAGGTGTTGGAGACGCTTTACATCAGGTTCAGGCAACCTACTCTTTGTAAACAAAGAGATTGTTTGCTTGGACTTGCTGTGCTGCGTTTCTAGCATCTTGGTTGGTATAACTTTTATAATAATTTATTTCTTCCTGTCCAATCATTCATGTCATGCATTACAGACTTCTTTTCTTTTCCTCATAATTTCCCCGTTAACAGTTCTGATGAGAGGGGGCGAAACCGGTCGACTGGTGTTTGTTTTATTTTAAATCTATCATGGTCCATAATATAAAATTTCTTGTTTTTAATGCCTTAATACGCTTCTGTACCGTTTCAAATATATTCATATATATATATATATATACATATATATATATATTTGTGTGTGTGTGTGTGTTTCGATAAAGACGACAGACAAGGTACTGCGAATTATTTTTCATTTAATTTTTCTTGTTCCCACAAGTGTTTCCTTTTTTGGACACATACAAACTGTCCAAATATCCCTGTAATTCCTAGCGCTTTCGGCAATACTTTTACCCATTATCAAAGATGATTATATTTTTGCTTTTTAATTGGGTGTATGGGTTGTGTATATGTTTCTAGATTTTTCTATATGTTTCTAGATTTTCTAGATTTATGGGGATCTTTTATCTTCCGAACACAATTAGCATATCGATAAGGTTTTCCCATCAGATTGTAACAGAGCAACCAAGAAATTGGAAAACTATTGAAGTATAAAGACCTGGAAAAATGTGGAAATTGAAAACAAAATCATAGTAGGTTCGCTTGGAATGATAAAAAATAAAAAGAGCAGTATATTCACAATTTAAGAAAAGTACAAAAAATGTCTTGATAAGTTTAGTCTACACCCTAAGAAGAATTTGTCCATGTAAAGCGAGTGATATTATGGGAGTTACAGAAAAATCATGAAATATAGCCATAAGAACACCCCACTACCTGCTAATCTTTCGGCAGACTAGGTAGTAAGTATGATCATCGTAGAAATCGAAATAATAATAATAATAACAACTGGTATGAACACCACCCAGATCCGGTTACGGAGATAGGACCTGTTACAATTCTATGGGACTACACAATACACACTGACAGAACAATCAAAGCCAACCGCCCAGATATTGTTATTAAAGACCACAAACAAAATCGGTGCCTCCTTATTGACATGACAGTCCCTGCAGTCTGCAATGTATCTTTGAAGATATTCAAAAAGCTGTCAAAATACAAGGACCTTGAAATAGATAACTCGAAAATGTGACATATGAGAACATCAACAATCTCTGTTGTATTTGGAAACCTAGGACTGGTTGGAAAAGATTGCAGTAGACTAATTAAAGGGATTCATGAAAGTCCATGCCTCAAGGAGATACAAAAAATTGTTCTGACAATTACAGCCCACACTTTACGAAGGGTTTTATCTATGTAATTTCTTTTTTCTGTTTTTTTTTTTTTCTTTTTTTGTCAGTAGAAAGTGTTATGATGCCATTTCTAACCTTAGGTCCCTGGGCGGGACCCGGAAAGAAATGTGTAAACGCCAGAAATCAATGATGATGATGATGATGATGATGATGATGATGATGATGATAATAATAATACTACCACGCTAATATTTTGCATAACATTACGGATACCAAATATACGTTCTGTGACCAATACATTGAAAGTATTTATCACCTTCTCTCAGGGTGGTCAATCTTCACATCCAATGAGTACTAAAATCAAAATACAGTGAATATCTCCATTGGAGCATTTGCCATCATTACAGGATAAAATCAGTTACAAATTGGAATGAACATCATACCGAATCTCTCTTTGTGGGAGCAGATGTTACATAGACCGAACAAGGCAAGCAAATCACCTAGAAATTATAATCAAAGACAGAAAAGACAAACGTTTGCACATAGAAGTACCAATGTCAAATCCACCTCTAGGAAGGTTTTGAAAAAAAAACGAAGCAAATACAATGATATGGAGATGGAAAGAGAATAATAACAAAAATTGGACACATAAAAACTAAAACTATTCTTGGTGTGTTTAGAGACAGGCACCAAATAAGAAATACAAAAAGATTCCTGGTACACCTTCTCTCCAGGAAATTCAATATTCATTTCTTAGAAAACACAGCCCATATCATGCGAAGAAGTTTGTCCATTTTTTTTTTATCTGTCTTTGGTTTAAGTGAACAAAAACAAAAATTACATCATTCGCCCGTCCTAGACTATTGGTTCTGATGCAGAATATAATTATAAAACGAATGCAGACTATTTTCTTTTTAAATAGTAGCAATAATGTCATGGGAAAAATAATATTAAGTAGTCGGAAAAAGTAGAAGTGACTGTCTGAGATAAAATATAACCTACAGTAGCGATCGTTAGGACTAAAATCAACATACAGGCAGGACACAGGGATTTTTATGTCAATTTTCTTTTTTCAGAAATGTGTCTATATATTTTCAAATAATATATGTGTGTGTTTGGAAACCTAAAGTTATTTTTGCTTTTAATCATTTAACTTGAAATTGTAAATTAGAGGAAGAAACATTGATAATGAGGAATTTTGCATTTGTCTTTATCCATATTGTCTTTTGGCAGATATATTTTATCTATATAATAATTTTTACATTATATATATATATATATATATATATATATATATATATATATATATATATATAGTCTTAAGATGTGCTATATTTATGGAATAAAGTGCTCAATATCAGAGATAGAGCGTGTCTAAATATAAAAGTGAACATAGAAGTCAACACTTAGAGGCGACAGTCTGTTTCATGCTAAATGCAGTCCTCAGGCCTGAGAATTGCATCTAGCATGAAACAGACTGTCGCCTCTAAGTGTTGACTCCTATGTTCACTTTATATATATATATATATATATATATATATATATATATATATATATATATATATATATATATATATATTATTTTGTATGTGCAAGCCTTAGTGGAAAGCGCTCAATATCGGTGATAGAGCTAATAAGTTAAATTGTATGGATATGATTTTTTCATTCATTTTTTTTAGAAAAAACTCATATCCATACAACTGAATATATATGTGAGTGTGTCTGTATGTATGTTTGTGTTTGTGTGTGTGTGTGTAAGCAATCTAGTTCCCCGCACCCCCAAGCAAGCAGTAAAGCCCCTAAGACACAAGTATTTACTGCGCGTGTAAGAATTAGATACTGAAACTTTACTAAGGATCGGGAGCAATAGATGTGTAATCCAGATGACAACAGATATCGATAAACATTGGATTTAAATTATTATTAAGCCGGAAGGGAGTTCCTCAAGCAAGAAGTGCAAGAAAACTTTTAGCACAGAAATTACAGTTACATCTAGCCAACTCAACTTGATGAGATTTCGATGCTAGTCTATTACTTAGCTTAAATTTTTAAAAATCTTGGAATTCATCTGAAAAATTGCCATGAAAGTATTTATAAGAGAAGGCACGGAGAGGCCACGTTACATTGGAGGGAAAGTGAGTGAAGCCGTGACGCCAGATAAGAACCAATAATATTGCTGAATCTTCTTTAGATTTTATCAAGGAGCTCTAGATAGATAGCAGTAGCTCCTGCCCATATAAAGTAATAATATTCTAAGCATGGAAGAATAGCAAACTTATAGATACGCAATATAGATTCTGGAATGAAAAATTGTCTAGCACGACACAGTGAATTAAATTTCTTAGCAGCCGATAGCGTTAGCCCAAAAAGGCTTAATCATTTGCGGTTAATATCAGTCATGCTGATGTAAAACAGAGAGCGGCCTCTCAGATTATTAATACAGAGCTGTTTAGATTTGAAGGCGTTAAAATTACACAAGCCACCCTTTGTTCACATGTAACAATATAGTGAATGTTATTTTGGATATCAACTGCCAATTTCATCCTTATCGAATAGATCAGAATTACAAATATTGTTTTTCAGGAAAAACAGAATATCCCATCTTGAAAAAAACTGATTCTAAACAGTCATCTTACCTACAATTATTGCACTGTGCTGTAAAATTTTAGCGGGTATCTATACTTTCCTTTATATATATATATATATATATATATATATATATATATATATATATATATAAAAGCGAACATGGAAGTCAACACTTAGAGGCGACAGTCTGTTTCATGCTATATACAATCGTCAGGCCACCTGACGATTGCGTCCAGCATGAAATGTATATGCATATGTTTCGATATGTATTAACGCATCTCATCAGGCGTTCATTTTGTGTTAATACCCAAATATATATATATATATATATATATACATATGTGTGTGTGTGCATGCTTACGTTTATACACAATCAAATATGTACCTTATAAAAACTACATTTTCAAAACAAGTACACGCAAACAGTGACAAACACAAATATACAGGATGTATCAAAAATACTTTTACAAATTTTGAAGGGGCGACCCTCATGCCAAAACATGAACAAAATTCCTTATGAACATATGTCCGCATATCCTTTGTTTTGAGTTGTTAAGATGAAAGTTTCCGGTAAACCCTGTTAAATATACAATCCAAGATATAGTGTAAAAATATATTTACTAAATTTGCGGACGGGTCCCTAACACGAAAAAACGTCCAAATTTCCATATAATCATATGTTCAAAATGCCATCATTATACCTCAACACAGCAAAGTATAATAAATGTTCAAAATGTTCACTGCTTGCTTCTACACACGAATGCACCCGTCGGATCAGTAACTGGCGGACCCTTTCAAATACGTCCACACGTCGTCACATTTTTTTCGCTGGCCTACATGACACGTTGATAAAGCGTCTCTGCATTATTAATGTCTGTAGCAAATGTTCTACGTGGCACCTCAGATAGAAATCCAACGTGCAGGCCATGAAACAGTTCCACGTTTAACTATCTGTCTTTCATAGTAGATGCCAGCCAGTGCATCGCAAACAATGTGACAGAAATGTGCCG